>PVKA01035309.1:0-22724 GCA_004027165.1 Ctenomys sociabilis
AAAAAAAAAAAAAAAAAAAAAAAAAAAAAAAAAAAAAAAAAAAAAAAAAAAGAAAAGTGGAAAATACGTGCTGGGGTACAGGCAGCCGCTGAAGATAATCAGGCAGGGCAAAGCGAGATTGGTTGTCCTTCCCAACAACTGCCCAGCCTTGAGGAAATCTGAGATAGAGTACTGTGCCGTGTTGGCCAAGACTGGTGTCCACCACAACAGTGGCAATAACATCGAACTGGGCATAGCACGTGGAAAATATTACAGAGTACGCACGCTGGCAACCATGGACCCAGGTGATTCTGATGTCATTAGAAGCATGCCAGAACTGACTGGTGAAAAATAAACCAAGCAGAATTTTTCATTAATAAAACCTGCCACAGCTAAAATAAATGAATGAATGAATGAATGAATGAATGAATGAATGAATGAATAAATAAATAAATAAATAAATGTTAAAACAAGAGCCAGCCTGATAGCTTAGTAGACTAAAGCCTTGCTTAGGCAGAGCGCAGTGGCTGGGGTTCTCTGAGACATGATTGAGACTGGGCGTGGTGGGGCGTGTCTGTAATTCCCACGCTTGGGAGGCTGTAAACAGGAGCATCACTGCGAGTCCAATCTTCGCAGTGAGACCCTGTCAACTCTGTCCTAAACACAGGAAAAAAAAAAAAAAAACCCAAAACCATGTAAAACAGAAACATTAAGTTTGCTGGGAGACAGAACAGGTAGAACTCTTGAAGACACTGGCGTAGCAGGAAACTATGAGTGAAACTACACAAACCAGCAACTGGGATCTCATTAAAAAGCTTTTGCACAGTAAGAAAAACCACCAAGAGTGAGGAGACACCCTACAGTGTGGGAAAAAAAGTTGTTTGCCAGCTGCTCTTCAGATGAAGGGCTATTATCTAGGAAAAAAAAGTTCAAGAGTCAGACCCTCCCAAATTTAAAGACTCAGTCCAAAAATGGGCATCTGAGATAAATACACACTTCACAGATGAAGTGGAAGCATCAAATAAATATATGACAAAATGTTAACAGCATTGGGAATCAAAAGGTGCAAATGAAAACAATGCTGAGATTCCATCTCACTCCAGAAAGAATGGCTATTCTCAAGAAATTACAGGACTCAGCACTCAGGAGGTGACGCAGGAGGATCACCAAGAGGCCAGCTGCGGCTACATGGTGAGTTCAAGGTCTGACTGCACTACATAGTGAGACCCTGTCTCAAAAAATAAGAGTATCAATAAAAAAGTTGAAGACAGGGCCGAGGACATGGCTCAGTAGAATAAGCGCTTTCCTGGCCTGAATTCAATCCCCGGTTCCGCAAAATTAAAAAAAAAAAAGTTTAAAACGATAAAAACAAAAATATTTTAATACATGGAGATAGGGCTAATCAAGGAAAAGCCCTAGCAAGAGGAAGCCTAAAGTTAACTATCCTAGGCGCTACTTGAGCTGGTTCCAGAACTCATATACTTTAGGTCCAGGCATTTTTCTTTTTTTTGAGACAGGCTCTCACTATGTAGTGCAGTGGCCCGGAACTCGCAGTGATCCTTAATCCAAGTTCATTTCACTACCGAGGCACTTGCTTGCATGGGAGTATCCACACGGCACTACCCCTGCCCGCTCCTGGCGGTGCTCATCCGGGTGCTGGGCCCACGAAAAGCCCACGAAGCCCGGACGGGAGGGCAAAGCAGGCTCAGGACTGCTGGGTCGCAGGCTCCCTAGCATCATTTCTAGAAAGCCTTCCTTGAAGTTGCAGGCGAGCAGCGGTGGAGGACGGGCAAAGCGACCCCAGGGCAGGGGAATGCGGCTCTAGAGGAGCAGTTGGACCCCTTCAGGGGAAGACAAAGCTGCTTGTTCCGGAGATGCCAAGTTTGGGCTCCGCGGGAGGGCTCGGGACTGAGGCGGGCGCTCCCAGGCCCCGCCCCCGGACTAGGCCCCGCCCCCGGATCAGACCCCGCCCTCCCCGCCCCGCCCCCGCCCGCCGGCGCAGCTGCTTCCGGGCTCCGCGGCTCCGGGGCGGCTCGGGGAGGCCCGGCTGCAGCGCTGGGCCCGGAGCGGCCAAACAGGGCAGCAGAGCGTTGGGACGCCCGGCAGGCGACGCGCCTGGAGACGGGATCTCCAAGGACGTCTTCGTCCTGACCTTGCGGATTCCGCTTCTCCCCGGCGCCATCTCGGCCGGGGATCCACTTTGTAAGAATCGTCGCCCCTAAATCAAGGGACTGACTCGACAGGCTGGAGAGTGCCGGAGACCGTCCTCCGTCTCCCCAGAGACTTGCTGTTCCCTGAGCTGCCTTGGGGCAGCGCTTTAAGACTTAAGATCCCGGAGGACCGAAGGGCCCCGGCCACCTTCCGACCTCTTTGATGGAGCACCTTCTCCCCAGTTTCTGGGGCACCTTGGGGCGTGGCCTTGGTGAGTGAAACTTGGGGTGCTGCTTGCTGGGAAGGAAATCCGAAGCACCGAGGGTACTGTGGGGTGACCCAGGCAGGCCCGGCGAGGCCCGCAGACTCTTCAAGGCTGTGGGTGGTGCCGAATAAATTTGGGTTCACCTCCCTTCTTTACCCCGAACTGAAAAGGAGCCAAGCCGCGCTGGACGCTCCTGACCATTCCGGAAGCGGAGATTCCTTCTGAATTCCGAGTGGGAGGCATTGCTGCCAGACACACCTGTTCTGACCTAGGCAAATTCTGCCTTCCGAAGCGGCCCCGAGAAGTGCCGACGGTGGCCCGGGACTGGGGCGCTCATTGCACAGCCCAGCCATGTTCCTGCGCCGGCTCGGAGGCTGGCTCCCTCGCCCGTGGGGCCGCCGGAAAGCGGCGCAGCCTGCCCCTCCTGCCCCAGAGCCCAGATGGGTGGATAGCTCCCCTGAGAATTCGGGGAGTGACTGGGACAGTGCCCCTGAAACCATGGGAGACATGGGAACCCCCAAGACCAAAGACTTGGGGACACTGAGGAGCGGCAGGGCTGCTCCAGAAGCAAACAGGCAGCCCCAAGCTGGGCAGTGGGGGAGCAAAAGAATGGATTCCCTCAAGTGGAACCAGGCTGCAGACGGCACTCAAGAGTCACGGAGACTAGAAGCCATAGGAGCCCTTCCAACGCTGGGACAGAACCCTGTGGACTCAGCTGGTACCCGGAGACCCAGGGCACCCCCTGAGGGGGGACCGAGTGCTCCTGAGCTTGAGGGCCCAGTGGAGAAACCCGGCCAACGCCGGAAACTGCTGCGCTGGCTGCGAGGGGAGCCAGGGGCTCCTCCAGGGGACCCCGAGGAGTGTCTGCAGATCTCCACCAACCTGACCCTGCATCTGCTGGAGCTGCTGGCCTCAGCCCTGCTAGCCCTTTGCTCCCGGCCGCTGCGTGCAGTCTTGGACGCGCTAGGGCTCCGGGGACCCCTGGGGCTCTGGCTGCACGGGCTGCTGTCCTTTCTAGCTGCTCTGCATGGGCTCCATGCTGTGCTGAGCCTACTGACAGCCCACCCCCTGCACTTTGCCTGCCTCTTTGGCCTCCTGCAGGCCCTGGTTCTGGCCGTCAGCCTCCGGGAGCCCAGTGTGGATGAAGCAGCCACTGGCTGGGAAGGCGAGGGGCTGGGCCCGGAGGAAGAGGAGCAGAGGGGAGACCCAGGGAAGGGGCTGGGGCTGTAGAGTGGGTACACGCAGAGGGGAGCTAGTTGGGCCTTCAGGAGGCGAGGACAGTACCAAGCACAGGGACCTCAGGGATAAGGAGGGAGCCTCCTACCCCAGGAAGAACAGAGCTGCCAGGGCATCTGTCTATGTGTGGTGGGCATTGCCCTGGGTTCACCAGCTGTTATCTTTGCTTTTATATTTCTCCCACCTCTAGTTCATTCCCTCACCTCTTTGAGAAGAAGGAAAAAAAGAGTGATAGTAGGGGACTAGAAATCAGAGGGTCCTTCTTCCCTCTAAACTCTCTAGGCATAAGTGAGGCCAGAGACGCTGCACAGAGAGCTCTGCTGGGATCCTGGGCAGATCCGGAACCTCCAGGAGCTTAGACAGTTTGGGTGCGAGGAGTGGGATGGCTCAGGCAGTATTGCCGAGGGACAGCTCTGAAGGGCCACAGTCCAGACCAGCAGAAGGGTGCAGAGCTCCAAGTCTCCACTGGAGGTCAGGGGGCTGCTCACTGAGCAATAAACACCAGTGTCACACTAAACCCTAAATATACCACTACAATGTGAGCGGTGTGCTGCCTGCGTCCTTCTGATGTCATCCATCAGGGCTCAGGGGTGCAGGGGCCAGGAAGTGCTGAAATGAAACCAGAGCAGTGGGGCCAGGGATGGAAACTCCTTTATTATCTGTGAGAGGGATCTCGGTGTCCTCCCACCCACAGCTCAGCCCCACCATATCCATCTGGGGCCATAGCTGGAGTTCCGGGTCAGTCACTGGACAGCTCACAGGCCTCTGGAGGGGCGGAGGAAGAAAAGGGGGCTCAGGAGGTCTAAGGGCAGAAGGGTCTGGGAGGCCTCTGCCTCTGCATGTCCGACCCTCCGGCCCTGTGTCCATTGCTGACTCAGAAAGTTATCTCTTGAGGTGCCCACAGCTAATCCTTGCTCCTGCATGTGACAGCACAACTTTTGGCATGTTCCCTGGTGCCACTGAGGCCTGTGAGAAGTAGAAATGTCCACCCACCCAGCCTTGTAATGTCTGCCTTGGGGCCACACCCTCTGGTGAGAGAAGTCATGCGCATTTCTGTGCCCAGAACCTGCTGGGTCTCTGTCTCCTGGGAGACTTTACCCCCTCACCTTGGTTCCTGGGAATCAGTAGAAAGGCCCCGGAGTCCAGGCAGGAGGTCAGGGACTGGAATTCTTCCACACACATCTCAGGAGGGTGTGGGGAACGATCTGGAAGGGCAAGGGCAGCCAGGTGGAGCAAAGCCCATTTGTCAGCGTCACCCCTTGTGTGTGTGGGGTGTCATGGAAGCACCAAGCCCATCCAGGAGGATGTTCTGGGGCCCAGGGAAGCAGCCCTAGCCTTGTTGCGCTCTGTCCTGCTGGCCTTGGGTCTACTTACTGTAGAGCAGGAAGCGCTGGTAACCCTGGCCCATCTCTTTCAGCATAATTCCACCTGGGCATGAGCTGGCGAAAAGCTCAGTCTTCATGTCAGGGCGGCCTGTCGGTGGGGTGTGGGCAGCTGTGAGGACAGAGGAGGAATCATAAGGGGAGGGGCTGGGGAATCTGAACCTTGGGGCACCAACCTTCAGTGCTGAGATCCGTGCTCCCTTCCATCAAGTGGTAGATCCATTTCCGAGGCACACAGAACCCATTTTTCCTGCAGAGGGGGTGGCCGGGAGAAGAGACCTGAGTGTCACCCTCCTGACACAGCCAAGGCCTCCATTCATCTTGGTCCTCCCCATGCCCGGCTCGCTCTGGGTTTCCAGCTGCCAAGGACAGGACAACTGGCAGAGCTGCTGAATACAGTGGACTGGGAATGGGATGCACCGGCCCATGGCTGGGCCCGGGCCGCTGCCCTTCACCGCTCACGTGCGGATGGCGGCTCTGAGCTGGAGCTGTGTGGGTGCTGAGCCTGCAGCCATGTTGAAGACTATGTTGTCCACAGACTCGAAAGTCGCCAGCTCCTGCTTGGTGGGAGCTGCCCCTGCGATGAAGTACCATCGGCCCAAGTGGGACTCCGGAAACTGGAGAGACAGGAGGTGGAAGGTGGAGTCTGTGAGCGTGACACAGGGCCCTGGGAGTAGAGGCACTGGCCACCTTCTTTCTAACCCACGGCACTGGGCTCTGTGACATGGACTCCCAAGATGACCTCTCCCCTTTGTCCATGCCCAGCCCATCTGAATAACCACCCCATCACCCAATTTTGCAGTGTTCCCATACCAAAACCTGGTACCCGGCTGTATCTTCTTCTGTTAATCATACACACCCTCACCCTTTCCCAGTATGGCTGCTGTTCAGCCTCGGCTGCCCAACCGACTTCCTGTCCTTGGCTGGTACCTCTTTCTCATCCATGCCCAGAGCTGTGAGCTGAGGGTGCTCAGGGCACCGATAGATGGAGTTGAGGAGGATGCCGCAGAGATACAGCAGAGTGGCCCAGATCTGGTGGAACATCTTCAGGCGGGTGGAGCCGGTGCTCAGATGGGCCTTGGCTGCTTTCTCTGGCTGCTAGGTCTGCTCTGCCGCCAGCTCCCTTGCCTCGACCCTTGACCCCTCCACCTGCTAATGAGTAACTTCAACCTTGTTGTTTAGCTCAGGCCTGGATTACCTGCCCCACTAGGGCCTTCCTCTCCCTCTCCTGGACTTATCCCCTGCACAATACCCCATGCCTGTTCCTCACGTGGGAGTTATAGGGAGTGGAACCCCGAAAGTAGAAGCCTGGTGTCTTTCAGCTTGGATCTGAGCTGAGACCTGCTTGTTGGGCAGCAAAGATGTGGCTTGATGAGGCCTCTCATTTATTTGCTTAAACTGTTTTGGATCCCAACTGTTTGCCAGGAAAATTTTATTTTTAAATGTATTTAGTACATGGTCTCACTATACAGATCAGACTGGTAGCGATCTTCCTGTTTTCAGCCTCCCAAGTGCTGGGATTACAGGCAAAAGTGCTACCACATGCAGTCTCATTCACAATCTCAGTGTGCCCCAGGGGCAGGGCTGGCACACAACAGCCTGAGGATCAAACCCCAGTCCCTGCGCCTGCTTAGGCAGGCTCATTAATTCACTGAGCTATCTGTCTGGCCCATTTGCCAGGAAATGCCTAATCCATGCGAATGTAAAAAGTGACCGAGATATGGTGCCTGGCCCTGAAAGTCAGGAGAGAAAAAACTAGGTGTATAAACAGATCATTGTAAAGAGCTTGATATGCCTTTTTTTTTTTTCAGAACTGGGGATTGAACTCAGGCCCTTGCACTTGCCAGGGAAGCACTTAGTCAACACTGAGCCATCTCTCCAGCCCTATAATCTGAAAGTTTAAAGAGAACAGACAGCCAGGGAAATAGCTCAGCAGTACAACACCTGCCTGGTAAACACAAGGTCCAGAGTTTGATTCTGGGCCCCCCAAAAATAAAAAGACTGTGGCGTTAAGCTGAATTTACCAATTTCTATGCCTTTTTTATCTGTAAAATGGGCAAGTAGCCAACCTCAGAGGATGCGCCCAGTACAGAACTGCATATGGTGCAAGTCTGAGTATTCGCCATAATTAATAGCAGTGTTTGCAAAGAACTTACTACAATTTGGGGAGTAATAAATTCTTAATGATGGCAAGACTTAAAATGTTGGTGCCAAGTGGGGGAATTCACTGCCGGGGGTTTCCTTAATAGATTATTTATAACTCATCAGCTGCCACAGAAAGTTCTGTCCTGAGCGAAAAGACTTGCTCTCCACTTGTCATGTAGTGGAAACAAAGTTTGGCCATGAAGAAGACATCAATTAACTATTGGGGGGGCAGTGCTCAAATGTTTTTGTTTTTTCTGCTGCTGGGGATGGAACCATGCTAGGTAAGCACTCTACCATTAAGCTACATCCCAGCCTTTGAAATTTTTATAACTAAAACGCAGTAAGTTTTTGGCAGTAAAATAGAAGAGCTTAACCCAAACGCTGTCTGTAGGTCTGCAGCCTCATTCACAGGTGTGCTCAGTTATAAAACAGATGTCAATACCAGTCTCAGTTGTTAGCAGGCTCAATGTATTACGATGATGATGATTACCGGTGTTTTGGGACAGTCTCTCCTTGTAGGTCTGGCTGGCCTTGAACTCGCAGCAATCCTCCCATCTCAGCCTCCTGAGTGCTGGGATTACAGTTGTGTGTCCCCACGTGCCCACTGACTTTCATGGCTGGAAAGAAAAAGTGCTCACTAAAGAGGTGTTTACAGAAACTTCATACTGGCACTGGTCATAAACAGAAGGCCGGGGAGCGAGCAGAAAGGATGGAATCTCCCAGTCCTCCCGAATCCGAGAGTCAAGATCTTATTTTTCAGTCCAGACTGCTGCGGCCAATTCGGAGCCATCCTTTCTCTGCCCACTCCTTTTTTTTGTATTGGACTTATGTACAGAGCTATAGCCCAGCCTGCTCAAAAAAAAAAAAATTTTTTTTTCTGTCTTTTTGAGACAGGGTCTCACTATGCAGTTCAGGCTGGCCTTAAGATCACTTTGTAGCTCAGGCTGGTCTCGAACTCACAACAATCCTCCTGCCTCAGCCTCCAGAGTGCTGGGATTACAGGCCTGCGCCACCACGCCCGGTTGTTGTTCAAATTTTTGAGACAGGATTTAATTAAGTCCTCCAGGCTAGGTATGAACTCGCGATCCTCCTCCTGCCTCTGCCTCCCAGCTAGGATATGCCTCGTTTCTTGACGGAAATCCTGAAAAGCAGTGGTAGGTTTAGTTTTCTTAAAATACGCCATACTCCGTCGTCGGCCCCGCAGTGCCGACGACAGTGAAGCCTACAGCTCACAAACGCATCCCGACTCGAAGGACGCGCAGCCCGCGACCGCCCGGAACTGCTAGGAAGGGCGACTTCCGAAGCGCGGGCGGACGCGGCGACGCCAGGGGGCGCTCGAGGTCTTTAGGTGGCCATAATAATGCCTCCTGGAAGACTCTGCTTGCCAAATCTTTAATGTAGATTAACGAGAGCAGGCTCTAATCTGCAAGCTCAAGGCCCACACGACGTCCACAGTCTCTCTGGAGGCAGGCGTAGTTCCTTACGGTATTTATTTTCTTTAGGCATATATAGTAGCCACCTGCACCTATCCTACGCGCGGCACTGGAGAAGTGCGCAAGCCAACGGGGGCACGAGGCGGAGCTTTACCATGTACGCATGCGCATTGAGACTCACGCAAGCGCAGTAAGGTCCCCCGGGCGACGCGGCGGCGGCTGGTCAGGGTGCTCGGCTCCCTCCCATCTAGGCCGGCCCCTGTCCGTCTTTCCCCCAGGAACTCACTGTTTTGGGCCACAGACGTCCTCATCGTCCCCTAACGAAAGTAAATCTTGGGGGCCTGGCGGGGGGGGGGAGCCGGAAGTACCGCCTCGAAATCTCCAAATACGATCGGGGAAGCGGAAGTGACTTTCAGTGGCAGGTTGGGGAGACCGGAAGTGACGGTACGGAGGGCCAGGCGGGGCGGAGCCACAGGACTGTGGGGTGTGTATGTGTGTATATGTGTGCTCATCCGCGTGTTGACTGTGCTGCTGTGCTGGAACACCTGAGGAAGGGAGAAGAGGGAGGGGGCAGCCCGCTAGCCGGTCTAGCCTTGCGTGAGTGCCCGCCGTCTGGGTGTGTGGTGATTTAGGCGGGTTCGATGGGCGTGGCGCGCGTGCGCGAAGCCACTTGATCCGCAGACCCCGGCTCGCGTAGCCCCAGGCTTTCCCCAGCTCTGGGGCCCTTCCTCTGTCGCGACCGGTGATGACACTGGTCGCTGGTCTCGTGCGTTCTTTCTGATTCCTGGCCCAACTGGTCCTCTCTTATTGTGATTGGTATTGTGGAGCCCCTCCCACCTCCCCCGTCCTTCAACTCCCGAGTCGTCGATCCTCTGCCCTTTGTGTTTCTTTTTTCCTGTGCCCCGGAATCAGAAGGAGGATGAGGGGGGGTGTGAGTGTGTGTGTCTGAGCAGAAGAAACTTTGTAGGTGTTGGGGCGGAGATTCAGGCCCTGAGGGAGGCTTCCGGGTGTATAAAAGTCTGTTAAGAATTGTATCGGGCCTCCCTCCGTTTTTCCGTAGGGAGCTGTTGGCCATGGAGCCCAGTGACGGTACCAGTACCGCCATGGAAGAGCCTGACAGCCTGGAGGTGCTGGTGAAGACCCTGGACTCTCAGACTCGAACCTTCATTGTAGGGGCCCAGGTGAGACCCCAGGACTTCTGGAAGACACTTTAGCTCTTCTTTCTCCCACAGACTGAGGGGAGACTCCTATTTTGTGTTCAGATTTTGTTTTCATTTATTCTGTTCGCGTTCTAGTTACCGATATTTGTGTGGGAGAAGATGTAGTTACTGTTGGATGAGGCAGGTTTTGTTGTGCCTTTCTTCAGGTTAGTAAAACTCAAGAAGGGAGTGAGAGAAAATAGGATTGTCTGTGCTATCATCATCCAGCCTTTGGGAAGGGAAGTATAACACAGGGACCTCAAACAAGTTTTTTTTATGAACAACATAGTTACAATTGTGTTCTTTGTTTATAAAATGTAGAAACCAGAACCCGTGTTTAAGGAAAGCGCTAGTGGAATATTAGTACCAATGGTATAATAATTATTTCTTGAGTTTAATGGTGGGAACAATTATGTTTCGTTTTTTTTTTTTCTCCTGTAGTTCTTAAGAGACAAAACCATGAGCTGACTGATCTTTAATTTCTTAAACAGTTAAAATTTCCAGGTGTGGTAGCACACACCTGTAACCCTAGCATTGGAGAGGCTGTGGCAGGAGGATCACCATGAGTTCAAGGCCATATAGTACGTTTAAAGCCAGTCTGAACTACATAGTGAGACCCTGTCCTAAAATACAAACAAGTAAATAAAAAACCAAAGACTATATAGGCTTTTGTAACTAATCAGTGTGTGTAAATGCTCTGGTGTTTTCCAAAAGTTGTCTTGGGGAAAACTTTTTTTTCCGTTTTTTTGTGACATTGGGGATGGGACCCAGAGAGAGCCTTGTGTCTGCTAGCTGCATCCCCAGCCCTTTGCTCTATTCATACTTTCTTAGTCTTCCTTAACTTGATCCCCCACCATCCTTACTTTTATTTTTATCTTTTTTTTTTTTTTTTTTTTTTTTTTTTTTTTTTTTTTTTTTTTTTTTTTTTTTTTTTTTTTGTGGATCCAGGGTTTGAACACGGGCCCTTGTGCTTGCCAGGGAAGCACTTATTCTACTGAGCCATCTCCCCAGCCCCTGTTTTATCTTTGAGATTACAGGGGATAAATAAACTAGTACTTTGTATTTAGGAAGGGTTCAGTACTATCTCTAAATACATTCCTTTGGGAGCCAGGCAGAGGAGGAAAGAAGGGTGTCAGGTGGGTTTTTGTCTTCTATGGCACCACACTGCCCCCAAGCCCTTTTCTGAGCCAAAGTCTCATCAAGTCGCATAGGCTGGAATTTTGATCCTTCTGTTTCTTGCTGGAAATACCACCCTTCTAGTGGTATTCATCACTGGCTAGCTAGCCGGCTTCTCAACCTTATTTTTTCCTTACTCTTAGCCTGAGCTTTGTGTTTTTTGTTTGTTTGTTTGTCTTTTTGAGACAGGGTCTCACTATGCAGTTCAGGCTGGCCTTAAACTCACTTTGTAGCTTAGGCTGGTCTGGAAATCACAACAATCCTGCCTCAGCCTCCCGAGTGCTGGGATTACAGCCTGAGCTTTGTTATTTGTTGTCTGTATTTTGACATGTGTTGTCTTGGTTCGGGGCTTTGCACAATAATTACCACACAATCAAGACAAATTGGTGATGAACCCATACTGTGGTTTTGTTTGTGTGTTTGTTTCTTGAGTTCAGGCTGCTCTTGAACTCACTATGTAGCCCAGGCTGGCCTTGGGCTTACAGCAATCCTCCTGCTTCAGCCTCTCTAGTGGTGGGATTATAGGTGTCCCCCACCATGATGGTTTGGCCACTGATGGGTTTTTTGTTTTGTTTGGTGGTTGGCTCAGCCCTCCTTGGGAATGGGGCTGGCACACCTCGTGGTGGTGCTGTGAATCAAACTGAATTCGCTACAGTTGTCTTAAGCTTGCTTAAGCAGGTGCTTTAGATGTTGAGCTATGTAATGGTTTTATTTTTTATTTTTTATTTTTGCCAGAACTGGGGTTTGAACTCAGGCCCTTGTGCTTGCCAGGCAAGCACTTTTTCTATTGAGTTATCACCTTGGCCTGCTAATGGTTTTATTGTTCACAACAAGTCAGTTACTTCTCTTTAATCCTTCCTTTTTCTTTCATTTTCTGGTTTCTATGTATGACTTTTCCTTCTTGCAGATGAATGTAAAGGAGTTTAAGGAGCACATTGCTGCCTCTGTCAGCATTCCCTCTGAGAAACAACGGCTCATCTACCAGGGACGAGTTCTGCAGGATGATAAAAAGCTCCAGGAATACAGTAAGTGGCAGGGAGAGGCAGTTCAGGGCTTGAGGCTGCTGTCCAGTGGGAAGAGCTAAAGCATGGGTTTACCTACCTCTAATGTTTTGGTGTGTATCTTTTTTTCTGCAGATGTTGGGGGAAAGGTTATCCACCTGGTGGAACGAGCCCCTCCTCAGACTCAGCTCCCTTCTGGAGCGTCTTCTGGGACAGGGTCTACCTCGGCCACCCATGGTGGGGGACCCCTGCCTGGTGCTCGGGGCCCTGGGGCGTCTGTTCATGACCGGAATGCCAACAGCTATGTCATGGTTGGAACCTTCAATCTTCCTGTAAGCTTATGTTTTACACAGGAGGGTTTGGTGGGGAAGGGTAGTTTTAGATGTCATGGCCACAGGGTTTTTAGGAGCTAGGTAGTTCTGTTCTTAGCTTGGGTTTGGAGGGCCCTTTGGTCTGATCCTGACATGTTGAGGACTGGGGCTAGGGCTCCAGAGAGTGAGTGGGAGGTGTGTGGGCCTTAGTCTTTGACTTCTCCCAGAGCAACTTCCCTACCCTTTCCCCAGAGTGACGGCTCCGCTGTGGACGTTCACATCAACATGGAACAGGCCCCGATTCAGGTATTTCGGGGCCTGGGAGGGTCAGGAAAGGGGATCTGGGAGAAGGAGGCCCTGAGGTGGGGGTGGACCTGGCTCAGCAGATGCCAGGATTCTGGCTTAGTGGGGGTGGAGCGAGGGCTTGGTCTCACAGCTGCCCCGATTGCCTTGTCTTACCATAGAGTGAGCCCCGGGTTCGGCTGGTGATGGCCCAGCACATGATCAGGGATATACAGACCTTGCTGTCCCGGATGGAGGTAAATGAGCAGCAGCACCTCCTCCCCCTCTGCCTGTGGCCTGGGCTATGCAACCTGTGGGCTGCATCCATGGGCCTTGTTCGCTCATTTAGGCTCTTATCTGTAGTTGCCTTTTTTTTTTTTTTTTTTTTTTATGGTCAGGAAAGTATCTTTGTGACCTCTCTTGTTTTTATCAGTGTTCTTCATTCCTGCTGTCTCCAGAGTTTGTTTTGACCTTGTTAGATAATGCTTGTGGCATCTCTCTAGGGAACAAAGCATCCTACAGTGTCACTTCTGTGATTGTTGCTTTGGGTATTGGGCTGCCCTGAGTTCATCAATTTGTCCTGTTGTGTTGTGTTGTGTTGTGTTGTGTTGTGTTTTGTTTTTTTCTTTCTGGGCTAAGAAATCCCAGTCCCTACTTGATACCATTATATCCTTCACTGATATTATAGCCATTTCTTATGCATGTAACTTGGGCCAGTGCATGCTGATGGCTAGGGATTTGGTGATGGGCATGTCAGGCCTCTCTTCCTGGGGGTGCTGTTCCATCTCTTGTGCCCTTGGCCTGTATAGTCCCTTACAGCCCTCTCTTCCCCACCTTCAGTGTCGAGGGGCACCCCAAGCACAACCCAGTCAGCCACCCCCTCAGATGCCAACTGTGGCCCCCGAGCCAGCAGCTGTGAGCTCACAAACCTCAGAGCCAGCTGAAGGTGACACATCGCCCCGGGAGCCCATGGAGGCTGATACAGAGGAACGCACCACAGCCCAGGGCCCAGAGGTTCCTCCCTCTGGGCCATCGCCTGCTGCTGAGACAAGTGCACCCAGGTGAGCCTCAGTGGCGAGGACCTTGGGGCCTGGGCGTTGCTGAGTATGATCTCATGGGAGCAGGGGCCTTGATCAGGTCTTGCAAACCATGTGTGTGGGCAGAGGACATGCATAGCGGAGCGGACTTAGGGTGACCGCTGAGCCACTGCCCCAATTCCTCCTGAGCCTGGATGGGGTTCACCCTGTCCTAGTTTCTTTTCTAGTTAGTGTCTTTTTTTTTTTTTTTTTTTTTTTCTTTTTCTCCGGAACCGGGGATTGAATTCAGGCCCTTGAGCTTGCCAGGGAAGCGCTTATTCCACTGAGCCATCTCCCCGGCCTCTCCAGTTAGTAGCTCATTGTTGGCATGGATTGTGGAAAGGAAAGTGGGAACCTTTTCTTTTCTTGGTCTTCCCATGGATAGGCATAAAGGATGGCTACTGTTAAGTCCAGGAAGAGACTGGGCTAGGGCTGGAAAGGGCAGGTGCAGACAACCCTTGCTCACTGTCCTTGGCTTGTCCACAGCCATCCATCCCCTATGGAGTATGTGGAGGTGCTGCAGGAGCTGCAGCGGTTGGAGAGCCGTCTCCAGCCCTTCCTGCAGCGCTACTACGAGGTCCTGGGCGCTGCTGCCACCACAGACTACAACAACAACGTGAGCCTTGACGGTCTCCCTGCCCAGTACTCCCCAGAGTGGAGCTTGCTTAGGCAGACCTTCTCCCTCAATTGCAACCAAAGCCCTTTAGGCATGTTAAGGGATCTTTCCTCCCTTCTAGGCAAGATAGTCTTGCAGGACTCAGTGTCCTCATAGTCCTGCACTCTATGCGCTGTTCAGGAGGGAGAGTTTGAGGTGATGACTTAGAGGAGGAGATTTTGTTGTGTGCATTGCTAAAGTGCGCACTAGTTAGAAAGAAATGGTTCTTTTGCATGACTCTGATTCACTCATCTGGCTTTGGTGTGTGCTGGTGTTGGTGAGCTGTGCTCGTGCTGAGCACTCCCTTTCCTCTATTCCCCGTGCAGCATGAGGGCCGTGAAGAGGACCAGAGATTAATCAACCTGGTGGGCGAGAGCCTGCGGCTGCTGGGCAACACCTTCGTGGCGTTGTCGGACCTGCGCTGTAACCTGGCCTGTGCACCCCCACGCCACCTGCACGTGGTCCGGCCCATGTCCCACTACACTGCCCCCATGGTGCTCCAGCAGGCGGCCATTCCCATTCAGGTGGTTGGGGCTGCCCAGGAGGATAGGGAAGGTGGGCGTGGAGTGATTGCTAGGCTCAAGGGAGCTTCCAGAGGGAGAAAGCTTTCAGACACCTGGTGATGAGGGATGGGGAGACGTCAGGGTGAGCTCTTGAAACTTCTTACCTCTATTTGGCCTTTTATTTACAGATCAATGTGGGGACCACCGTGACCATGACAGGAAATGGGACTCGGCCCCCCTCAACTCCCAATGCAGAGGCATCTCCCCCGGGTCCTGGCCAGGCCTCGTCCCTGGCTCCATCTTCTGCCACTGCTGAGTCCTCAACTGATGGGGCACCCCCCCCAGGGCCGGCACCTCCACCAGCCACTGGCCACCCGAGGGTCATTCGGATTTCCCACCAGAGCGTGGAGCCCGTGGTCATGATGCACATGAACATTCAAGGTGAGGGGCAAGGAAGAGTGGTGAACAGCTTGGTACTGTGATGTGAGTGAGCAGGGTCGGGCTGGGGCTGCTTGGTTGGAGATTTTGTGAGTGCCGGCATAGGGCTGGCAGGACAGCTGGCTGCAGTTAGGCGTTGGCCTGGTCTCAGGGTCACTGTCTCTGTGTCTCCCTGCCCAGATTCTGCCACACAGCCTGGTGGTGTCCCGAGTGCTCCCACCGGCCCCCTAGGACCCCCTGGTCATGGCCAGACCCTGGGTAAGAGTGAGGGCATCAGAGCAGGCTGAGCTCTGGTAGAGAAGGGGTAGGGCTGAAGGGGTGGGGTGAAGGGGTCCAGGTTCAAGGCTACATCAGACCCACCCCCCAGGCTCCACCCTCATCCAGCTGCCCTCCCTGCCCCCTGAGTTCATGCACGCCGTCGCCCACCAGATCACTCATCAGGCCATGGTGGCAGCTGTTGCCTCCGCGGCCGCAGGTAATGACCTGGAAGGGGAAACGGGGAGGTGGGGCATAGTTCGTGGTGGTGGGAATGATCGGCTGGCAGGTAGGGGCCCGGCCCTCAGCGCTCTGGTCTCTCATCCGCCACCACAGGACAGCAGGTGCCCGGCTTCCCAGCAGCTCCCACACGCGTGGTGATTGCCCGGCCGACCCCCCCTCAGGCTCGACCTTCCCCTCCTGGGGGGCCCACGGTCTCTGGGGCTCTGGTGAGAATGGTGGGAGAGTGTGGTGGGAAAAGGTCTCTGGAAATGGCTCAGGTGGCCCCTGGAGGGGCAGCACTGAAACCTTCTTGTCCCCACAGCAAGGTGCTGGGCTGGGTTCTAATGCCTCCCTGGCTCAGATGGTGAGCGGCCTCGTGGGGCAGCTTCTTATGCAGCCGGTCCTGGTTGGTGAGTCCCCATCCTCCTACAACCTGTGAGACTGGCCAGAGCTCACAGCCGGGTGTTCCCTTCCCAGTCTGCTCTCTGGTCCTTCCTAGTGCTTTCCACTTTGAGTAACTGTCAGAAAGACCAGAATGGGGCTGCTGTCTGGTTTTCCTCAAAGTTTCACTTTTCTTGTTCTGGTTCCTGATAGCTCAGGGGACCCCAGGAATGGCTGCACCTCCAGCTCCTGCCACTGCTTCTGCCAGTGCAGGCACTACCAACACGGCTACCACGGCTGGCCCTGCTCCTGGGGGCCCTGCCCAGCCTCCACCCCCTCAGCCCTCCACCACTGATCTCCAGTTCTCTCAGCTCCTGGGAAACTTGCTGGGCCCTGCAGGCTCCGGGGCTGGTGGACCTGGCCTGGCTTCTCCCACCATCACCGTGGCGATGCCTGGAGTCCCAGCCTTTCTTCAGGGCATGACCGACTTCTTGCAGGTCAGTGTCTGGTTTGCCTGTCATTGTGCTATTCCTGCCCTCAGCTCGACCAGGATGGGATACTTTGTCCATGGCCACACAAATATTGTCAGAGGAAGCGAATTATTGATTGTGAAACCTCTGTCTTGAAAATGAGGCAAATGAGGGACTAGGGAGGAAGGGATGGGGTGCTGCACTCTGACCTGCATGAGTGCATGTCGCTTAGTGGGACTCTGATGCTGAGTAAGTGTCCGAGGAAAGCTCATTCTGTTTCCTGAGCCCATCCTTGCTTTATGCCCTGTTAATGTCATCCTATGTCTTTATCCCTGTCTTACCTTTTGTTATTAATTCTCTTTTGGCAGGCAACACAGACTACCCCTCCACCCCCACCCCCACCACCACCCCCACCCCCTGCTCCAGAGCAGCAGGCCGCACCCACCCCAGGGTCCCCTTCTGGAGGCACAGGGAGTCCTGGAGGCCTGGGTCCTGAGAGCCTACCTCCAGAGTTTTTTACCTCGGTGGTGCAGGGTGTGCTGAGCTCTCTCTTGGGCTCCCTGGGGGCACGGGCTGGCAGCAGCGAGAGCATCGCCGCCTTCATCCAGCGCCTGAGTGGCTCCAGCAACATCTTTGAGCCTGGCGCTGATGGGGCCCTTGGTGAGCAAAGGCAACTGGCAGGGCAAGGGAAGGCTTGGTTCTGGCTGCTGGCACAGTGGATGGCCAGGGGCTGATTGGGCTGGGAGTGCACAGGCCAGGTGGTGGAGGCGTTAGCTAACTTCTGCCCCTGTCGCCAGGGTTCTTTGGGGCCCTGCTTTCTCTCCTGTGCCAGAACTTCTCCATGGTGGACGTGGTGATGCTGCTCCATGGGCACTTCCAGCCACTGCAGCGGCTGCAGCCCCAGCTTCGGTCCTTCTTCCACCAGCACTACCTGGGTGGCCAGGAGCCCACCCCTGGCAACATCCGGGTAAATGAAGGCCAGGTGTCCAGAGCTCTTCCTCCTACCCCGGTCGTGTCCTGGACTTCCTGGGGCAGAGGGGGAGGCCTGAAACCTGAGGCTTAGAAATAAGCCTGTGATGTCCCTCCACAGATGGCAACGCATACGCTCATTGCTGGCCTGGAGGAGTACGTGCGGGAAAGCTTTGTGAGTACCTCTGTGGCCCCTGGCCTGAGCAGGCAGCTTAGCTTCCCATTGTTTCATTCATCTTGGCTTTTTCCTCCTCTGGGTTCCTGGTTTGGAGATGTTTTTGTGTGTTGTCTCAGTCATTGGTGCAGGTTCAGCCAGGTGTGGATATTATCCGGACAAACCTAGAATTTCTCCAGGAGCAGTTCAACAGCATTGCAGCCCATGTCCTGCACTGCACAGGTCAGGGGCCAGCCATAGGGTGCGTGGGGCAGGCAGGGTGTGGGTGCTGCTGGGTGCCAGCGTCCCGCCTCTGTTTCCCACAGACAGTGGATTCGGAGCCCGCTTGCTGGAATTGTGTAACCAGGGCCTGTTTGAGTGCCTGGCCCTGAACCTGCATTGCTTGGGGGGACAGCAGATGGAGCTTGCTGCTGTCATCAATGGCCGAATTGTAAGCACTGTGCAAGTCCTAGCAAGAGGTCCCTAGCCTGATGTCCTTTAGTTTTCTGCAGATGATCCTTTCCAAGCTGCTGCCTGTTGTCGTGGATTGGATAGATCACAAAAGCCGCCTGAGGGTTGTGTATTGCAAATCTGCTTTCTCCCCCAGCGCCGCATGTCGCGGGGAGTGAACCCGTCCTTGGTGAGCTGGCTGACCACCATGATGGGGCTGAGGCTACAGGTGGTCCTGGAGCACATGCCTGTGGGCCCTGACGCCATCCTCAGATATGTTCGAAGGGTCGGTGACCCGCCCCAGGTAATGGAACTCAGGGGCTGGAGAAGGGCTCTGTAGGGAGCTGGAGAGCGCTGAGAGGGCTTCATGTAGTCCTCTCTTTAATTTCACAGCCACTCTCTGAGGAGCCAATGGAGGTGCAGGGAGCGGAACGAACTTCCCCCGAACCTCAGGTAGGAAGGAGGGGTGTGGGCCAGAAAATGTGAAGTGCAGGGCTGGGGCTGGGATTCTGAATTCTGAATCTTACTTCAACTGCCTACCAGCGGGAGAATGCATCCCCAGCACCTGGAACAACAGCAGAAGAGGCCATGTCCAGAGGGCCACCCCCTGCTCCTGAAGGGGACCCCCGAGATGACCAGGACGGAGCTTCTACTGAGACAGAGCCCTGGGCGGCTGCAGTTCCCCCAGTGAGTGGCTGGATGGGGTGGGGGTGGGTGGAGTGCGGCAGCTGCAGGCTGTGGGAATCACTTGTTGGTCTTTGCCTCCTCAGGAATGGGTTCCTATCATCCAGCAGGACATTCAGAGCCAGCGGAAGGTGAAACCACAGCCACCTCTGAGTGATGCCTACCTCAGTGGTATGCCTGCCAAGAGACGCAAGGTTCGTTAGCCTCTTCCCCGGGAGAACTCTCTACCCAGGTTCCTAGTTGTGCTTAGGGTCAGCTAGAGCTGGAAGGAACTCTTCATAGTTCAGCCTCTCATTAATGAAGGGTCCTCTGGGGACTCAGACTTGCTCTCCGCCTCACTGTGTTTGTTAGTAACCCTGTCTTAGTGCCTCAGCAGCTGCCCAGTCCCAAGTGCTGAGGAGTGTTGGAAGGTTGGTCTCCTCTTGTGAAGCAGCGAGTTCTGGGTCCCACATGGCTCGATCCTCTTGGCCTTCTTATCTAGAAGAGCAAAGGGCCAGGGAGATGGCTCAGTAGGGCCTGAGTCCAATCCCTGGTTCTGCCAAAAAAAAAAAAAAAAGAGTAGGACAAGCTGGGCGTGGTGGCGCAGGCCTGTAATCCCAGCGCTCGGGAGGCTGAGGCAGGAGGATTGTTGTGCGTTCGAGACCAGCCTGAGCTACAAAGTGAGCTTAAGGCCGGCCTGAGCTGCAGAGTGAGACCCTGTCTCAAAAAGAAAAAAAAAAAAAAAAAAAGAGTAGGGCAGCATCTTGGGATGCACTGTTTTGGGCCCAAGCAAGTTAGGAAAACACTGGTGTCTTACACACGTGGGCTGTTGCCCTTCTCTCTGCTGGCCTAGATGTGGGTTGACTTGGAAAGGGTGAGCTGGATGGTGGCACTGGATCTGACGTTGATCCTCTTTTTCCCTCCCAACCCCCTGTCCCCCAGACGATGCAGGGTGAGGGCCCCCAGCTGCTTCTCTCAGAGGCCGTTAGCTGGGCAGCTAAGGCAGCCGGAGCTCGGCCCCTGACAAGCCCTGAGAGCCTGAGCCGGGACCTGGAGGCACCAGAGGTTCAGGAGAGCTACAGGCAGCAGGTGCCCCCACCGGAAGCAGAATAGGGATGGTCTAGTGGGAGGGTTGGGCTAGGATCCCTCTTCCTGCATTCTTTGGCGGTGAAGTGGGCTGCCACTCCATGTCCTGTTTTCCCCTAGAGGCCTCTGGGAAGGCTCAGTGATGCCTCCAGTTGGGCTAAGTGTCTTGGCTGGTGGGGAGCACCAGCTCCCGAGGGATGGCCTCATGCTTGCTGGGGTCTTGAGGCTCAACTGGCGTTCCTCCAACCCGTGCTTTCTCTCTCTAGCTCCGGTCTGACATACAAAAACGGCTGCAGGAAGACCCCAACTACAACCCCCAGCGCTTCCCCAACGCCCACCGGGCCTTTGCTGATGATCCCTAGCTCTGTGCTCCATAACCCTTCCTCACTGGGGGACCCTTCCCCCTCCACAGTATTTAAGAAATAAAAGTCGGATTTTTCTGGCTCCTTGTCTCCAACTTGTCTTTTTGAACCAGGGATCAAACTCAAGGACTTGTACTTGCCAGGCAGGCACTTATTGCACGGAGCTGTAATTGCACCCTGTTTGTCTTAGTCTTTTTTTTTTTTTGTCTTTTTTTTTTTTTTTTTGAGACAGGGTCTCACTGTGCAGTTCAGGCTGGCCTTAAGCTCACTTTGTAGCTCAGGCTGGTCTCGAACTCACAACAATCCTCCTGCCTCAGCCTCCCTAGTGCTGGGATTACAGGCATGCGCCACCGCGCCCGGCTCTGTGTCTTTTATGTGAGCTTATTTTGAAATTTTGTATGCGAGCTGGCTGGATGGTAGCTTATCTCCTAGCAAGTGCACTTGCAAGATGTTATCTGCAGGCTTGCTTTTTTATTTGGTACAGGGTCTTGCTATACAGCTTGGGCAAGTAGTGACTCCCGTCTCAAAACCACCCCAGCACTAGTGCTAGGACTACCTGCCACCCCAACCAGAGTTCTGGGGCTGGCATAGCACAGAATCACCAAGCTACTCCTGCAGGGCTCTGATGAGGTTGCATTTTGGTGCAATACGTGAAAGGTGTTCACACTTAAGTGAGGAAAAAAAAATACCCGTGTACTTTGAGCAGCTGCAGATCAAGTACAGCTGTTCTTGGATAATGAAATTCAAGTTGACGGTGTTGGACTCGGTCTACTCAGGTCAAAAAGCCTTGGAACTGCTGAGATGTTAAGGCACCAGCCGAGAGTTGACACTGCAGTGTCCCCTGCTGCACCTCGAACTGGCAGGGACACAGCCTCACCACTAGGCTGCCGGGTGCCCATGGGGAGCAGCAAGGGCAGGCCCGCTCTCCTGATGTGAACCTGGGAAGCAGCCAGCTGGCGGCTGCGCCTGGCGACCCCACCCAATTCCCAAGACCCAAGAAAATGGTATCTACATACATTCTCATTGAAACGGAATGTTAGAACAAACTCAAAGTATTTTTTTAAATTATTTTATTACTCTTTTTTAACAAACGGCCCCAGGGACAAGGGATGAGGAAAGGGGAGGAGGGAAAGTGAGGCTCCAGCCCCCCAAGCCCTCCCCACCCACCCCTCTCCCCCTTATATATTTATAGTCTATATACAAGCCCCGGGGGTGGGGGCAGGGGCCGCCCTCAGCGGGGTGGGGGCAATCCGGGTTCCTTGTCCCCTAGAGACCCAGGCTCCTCTGCCCTTCGAGAAGGGCCCTCCTGAGCAGGTGGGCCTGTCCGCTCCCAAGGCTTCTGCATCCAGCGCAGGGCATCTGGTGGGGAGGCCTAGGGGACAGGCGTGTGTGCAACAGAAAGGCTACAGTGAGCAGGGACTTGGGAGCAGCCCCTCACCTGAGTGAACCACGTAACAAGGGTCACCTCACCTGCTGGTAAAGGCCGATGCGCTGGGTGCGGAATACACCACTGTAAGTGGAAGGCGGAGCCTTGAGACGGGAACTGAGACTGGAGAAGGACCTGCAGCACAGAGCAGCAGCGTGAGGCCACTGGCCCCAGAGGGCGGAACAATGACAGTGTGCACCCCACCTCAGCTCACCTTCCAGCTGGGGGAGTACGTGATGACCCAGATCCCCCAAGGTTGCTCAGCTTTCTGTAATCCTGGAACGGCTTTAGTTCCACCGGGTGCAGCTAAAGGAAGGGCATTCCTAAGCCTCCAGTCTCTCAGCCTTACAGAGCCCTAGGGTCCCAGTCCCCACCAAGTGCCCACACCAGCCACAGCCTCACCTCTGCGCGCCCCAAGCTTGGGGGGAAGGGCCTGGCAGGTGAAGGCAGCACCCGAGCCACAGGAGTGGGTGGGGGCCGCACGGCCAGGCCAGGAGGCTGCAGAGCAGGGCCCACGGGCAGCAGTGAGAGCGGGGGCAGCGCAGGGGGCGGCGCAGGGGGCAGTGCGCCGAAGTTCACCACAGGTAGCTGGGAGTCCACCATGGGCAGCAGCATCTGGGATGACACCGGGAGTGGGTGCCAGGCCAGGCAGATGGCGTTGGCGGGGTGGGAAAAACAACAGGAAGAAGGGGACACAGGGAGGTAGGAGGCAGATACCTGCTGGGCGGGGGCCCCAGAAGGCAAGAAGCCACTCTGTCCGCCAGGCTGCAAAGCCGTAGAGTAGAAATCTGAAGGGGTTGGCAGGTCCTGGCGCACCTGTTGGGACAGAGACGATGCCACCTCTGCCCATGGCACGCCCACACTCACGCCCACAGCCCACTCGCACCTGAAGCAAAGGTGGGTCCGGCAAAGGGCTGGGGCAGAAAGCCGGAGAGTAGAGGAAGGAAGGTGGAGGATAGAGAACTCCAGCTGGCAACTTCCCCAGCTCTGTTGCTTGCAGGGTGGAGAGATCCAGAAACTGGCCCTTGAGGGCAACTCCGGAGAGCAGTGCTGC
>PVKA01035310.1:0-22726 GCA_004027165.1 Ctenomys sociabilis
TGCAAGAGATGAGACCGTGCTGAGTCTCTGAGTACCTGAGGGGCCATCTTCTGCAGTTGTGGCAACAGTGGTGACATACCTAGCATCTTCCTTTCCCCTTGCCACCCTCCCTTTGCCAACATGGGTGGAAGAACGTCCCTCCTCCTTGTCTGTTTAGCATGGTTCTCGCCAGGTTTCCCACACCAGGTTGTGGAAGTCCTTGAACATGTACCTTAAGAATGTGAATTTCTAAGGCTGACAAGATAGCTTAGTGGACTAAGCTCTTGTTTAGATAAGCGCAGGGATGGGGGTTCGATCTCTGGGTGCACTAAGTTGGCAACGAGTCTGGGCCTGGTGGTACACACCTGTAATTCCAGAACTGGGGAGGCTGAATCAGGAGGATCACTATGAATCCGAGCTGTGTAGTGAGACCCTGAACCAAATCTAAAAAATTAAAAATAATAAAAAAGAATGTGACTTTCTATCTACGTTTGAGTGGGGTTATAGTGAGATAAATAGAAAGCCTAGCTGGGCTTGTGTAAGCAGAATCACTTCCAAACATTCAGCACGGCCAGGCTCGTGCCATGTCTTTATTGTTTTTCCCTGGTGCATTAGAGAAGGGGCTAAAAACAATTAATTAATTCATTAGTTAATTAGTTAGCCTCCTATTTGAGAGGAGAGCTAGACAAGGCAAGTGTAGCCAGTGGCAGGAAATTAGAAGCTCTCTGGAGATTCTTGAGCCTGGAGACAGCGTCCAGCGCTGTTGCTGGTCACCCTCACTCAGGAAGGGGAGCTGCCACTGCTTCCACGGACAGAGACTGGAGCTGCTGCTGAGGACCCCGCAGAGCAGGGCAGTCCCTTCCAGCACTGTGTGCCGAATCACTGACAGCATCATGCAGGCTGAGAAAACCAGCCTTAGAGGAACTCAGAAGTTACTGACTGACACCCTTTTAAGAGGAAGTTGCTTGAAAAAAATTCATTTCGTTGGAAAGGAAAACAAAATAGTAAATTTGTTTCACTTACAACATGCGGACCACCAAATGAAGCCGGGGGGGAAAAGCTCCACTCATTTTTTATTTATTATTTATTTATTTATTCATTCATTTTAATGAGAAAAAAGATAAATTAGCAATGAAATAGTTTCAAAACAGGTTAGTAGGGCAGTTACAATAATTGATACATTGCATCTTGTCTTTGAGGACAAGATGCAGACATGGTATCTTGTCTAAAGAATATTAGTACAAACCTTTCTTCTCAATAAGCTAAGAAAGTGGCTGTGTAACTATCCTAACTATATCATCAAGCTTCTCTTCCAGATGTTCAGCAACTAGTCTGCTCACATTCTTAGAGCTGCCCCGTGGCCTGCCAAGCCTTTTATTTGTCTGTTTGCTGTGACCCTCGTGGCAAATGGTTCAAGGACAGCACAGCCTGAATCCCCGCAGGGGCTCAGTCTCGTCACCCTTTCATCTGCTTAACTTCCGAGGTGTGTTGGGAGCCCTGCCTTCCCGGTGTGGCCAGGCTGGGTGACACTTCCTGGCTCTTGTTTGTCCCTGGAGGGAGATAATGTGAGGTCAGGGTCTGAAAGGGAATGGGGTTCATGTTAGAGCTGTAGGGCCCCTGGAAAACTCTTCAGATCTCCCTTGTATTTTAGGGATGGGTCTATAGGGTGTTCAGGGTCTCACTACTAGATCGGACTCGTGGTGATCTGCCTGTTCACAGCCTCCCAAGAGCTGGGATTACAGGTGCGCGCCACCATGCCCAGTCTCAAGTATAGCTACCAGATTTCCCTTCATAAAATTTCCATCTTGCCTGAATGGAACTTACTGGTGAGTCTTGTTTTGGAAGTATATACTACATTTATTTTAGGGTTAGGATTCAGAGGCTATTTGAGCTTGACTTTGAAGATGACTGTGTAGAACTTTATGGTATGTTTTACTACCACAGTTGACTTGCACACTCACGTGCTATTTTCAAAGGTGAGCATAAGTTTCACACATGAAGATTCATTCATTTATTCATTCATTCACTCAGCAGGGTTTGTGGGCTGCCACCTTAGTAGAGATGTAGCACCAGGTGCAATGTCAGGAGGCCTCACAGTCTAGGGGGTGGGCACCAGCCAAGGACAAAGATAACTGTAACCCTGTGGGCTCAGTGCCTTGATAGGCCATCTTGAGGCACCTTGTGGCCACTGAGAAGAGGTCCTTTTACCTAAGATCTGAGATTGAAGGAGCTGACCATGGGGGAGGAGGCAGGACTGGGAGGTGATTTTCCCCAAAGGTGCAAGCATGGGAGTTGAGTGTACTTCAAGGATGTTTGCAGAGGTGCCTTAAAGACAGACTAGGACCGAGGAGCAAGCAGAGCGAGGAGCCCATTGACTCAAGGGGAGACAGCAGGACCAGAGCAGAGCAGCACTGTTGGGCAGCAGATAGGTAGGAAGACGTACCCATCCTGCATGCTGAGGACATGGGGAATGTGTGGCAGCATTTGTGGAAAAATCCTCAACAGCTGTTGTTAGCTGAACAGAATGTTTTGTGTCTTCACACAACGCCTCCTGAGCCGCACCAATCAGAAGACGTGGAGTCTCACAGAATCGTTAGCATAGGACCCTGAGTGTAGCTCAATGGTGGAACGCTTGCCTAGCAGGGTTCTATCTGTAGCATGCACACACGCATGCGCACGCGCGCGCATGTACGCATTGGCAAGATACAGTGAAAGACATCTGGACTGGTTACTGCAATGCCAGTAGTATATCAAGAACTCTGAGAAATCAATAAAGCCAAAGAAAACAACCAATGGAAACATAGCCAGGAGAAGTAGAAGTTCTTCGTAAACTAAGGAAAATATTCTCTTCCTTGTCGATAATCTGTTTTATACTGACAAGATTAGCAAAACAAAAAAGGGTGACAATGCCAAATACCAGTAAAGATGTGGAGCAATGAGAACTCGGGTGTGCTGCTGCTATGAGTGTAAATTAATAAGCCACTTTGTAAGAAATTGACTGTCAGCAAATATGAAGATGCGTGTGTCCCGCCTGCTAAGGGATGTGGGCACGTGTGTGGCAGCGCTGTTGTAATAACAAACATTGGAAACATCCTCAATATCTGCTGTTAGTTGAATAGAACAGTTTGCTTCTTCACATAATGAGATACTACCAAGCAGTGATATGAACAGAATACAATTATTATATGCATGTTAGAGGTTGGGATTATGTTCTTTCAAAATTCACATCCTGGTGGCACACACGTGTAATTGCAGGACCAAGGCACGAGGATCACATGTTCATGCCCTGTCTGAGCGATTTAGTTATTTAATGAGAACTTGTCTTAAAATAAGAACTCAAACAGAACGAGGGGTGGAGCTTGCTGTGATGGCCCTGGGCTGTTTCCAGGACTAGAGCTTGAAGTCCGAATCCCCAAAGCCTCAGAGGCTGGCTGGACTGGAGGAAGGAGGTAGAGGTGGCCAATCAAAGCGAGGTCACCGAGCGGGCCTTCGTCCACTCTGAAGAGCAGGGATCAGGACATGGGCGCATGCAGAGGAAAGATGATGCCAGGACACTGGGTGAGCACGGTGATCTGCAGCCCGGGGGAGAGGCTAGGGAGCAGCCGAACCAGGGGCGCTTCGGACTCCTCGCTTTCAGAGTTGTGGGGAAAAAAAATTTGTTTTCTTCATGTGCAGTGTTCCACTTTTGAAATGCCACATGCAATGGAATATAATAAACACTTTTTTCTCTTTAAATTCTTACTCCTTGAATTTTTCCAGGTACTGTCCATGAATTTCATGCAAGAGCATAGAAAAGGTGCAGTCTTCCACAGCAACACAGCTGCTCAGCTTGTGTTACTTCTCATGGCAGCTGGAGGAAGTGAGTACAACGTGCCCCGCACGTGGGTGGCAAGAGTCATATCAGGTGAAACTTCGAGCCACCGAGGGTGTGTGGTGTGGTTACATCTAGGCGGCGATTGACAGGAGATACATGGGACGGGGACACACACACACACACACACACACACGGAAATGGCCTGTGACTCTCTTTGTGATGTGGCCTGGACATAATGCCCAGCTTCTGAGGGGCCATGAGACATCGAAGGCAGCTGGGATGCAGCTCCCAAAACTAGGTCGTGGGGCAGGCGGTTGGCTACCTCCTTGCTCTCCCATGGCTCATTCGGTCTAGGGGAGCAGAGAGCCATGTCCTGAGGACAGACAGTGGCCCAGAGGAGAACGCTGTGCTGCAAGCACCCGAGGCCTCTTGCCAGCACTCAGAAGGAACCTGCGGATGGCCACAGCCATAGCCACATCCTGTCTCAGAGACAGGTTCCCACCCCCATGCAGCCTTCAGGCGTCTGCAGCCTCTGCCCAAATCCTGACTTCAGCTTCCTGAGGAACCTTCCAGAGTCACCCAGAGAGGCTGCCCTCAAGCTTCTGATGCCAAAGCTTGTGAAATATTGAATAGTTATTATTTTAAGCTGTTGAGCCTTGGGGTCATCTTGTTACTCAGCAATGGACAACTGGAAAAATGCAGTGAAAGAGCAAGGGAATGATAGGCATAAACTTCAGATAACGGCATTTGCTTGGAGGATTGGAGGGATGGGCATAGTTATCCAGGGAGATATGGGTACTGCAAAGATACTGGTAATATTTTATTAATTATATTATATTAATTTATTTATTTAATACAGGGTCTCACTACACATTTCAGACTTGTAATGATCCTCCTGTCTCAGCCTCCCCAGTGCTGGGATTATAGGCATATGCCACCATGCCCAGTTTTGGGGCCAGCATGGCACACTTGGGGTTTTTGGGCTGGTACGGCATGCAGTACCAAGGACTGAACCCAGGTCCTTGCACTTGCCAGGCAGGTGTTCAGACTGCTGAGGTATCTCCACAGACCTATTAATTTTAAATTTGGATAGCAAGTTTATGAGTATAGACTTTGTTATTTTTTATGTAAAACTGTACTATATACACTTACGCATTTTATAAAAAGTGTGACTGGATAAATAGAAGAAACCTTAGAGCTAGTTTTTAGGGCAGCCAAGGAAAGCATGTGCATGCAGAGAGCAGGCAGCAACATTTGAGAAGCGGGCTGTGGGGTCAGAAGGGCACCCAGGATCACGTGCCCAGCATGTGTGCAGCCTGCGGCCAGGGCCCAGCTGTCCGGCTGGGTGACTGCCCTTCTCCTCACCAGTGCCCGCCGTCAAGCACATGGAGAACCCCGAGGATCCGAGTTCACCAGGGCCAGGTCTTCTGGATGTTCCTGCAGGGGCCTCCATCCTGCCCAGTGAGGTGAGCATTTCCTTCTGGTGCCTTCTGCAGGTGGCAGCTGTGGCCACTGCTAGCACGAGCCATGTGCCAGAGACACTGCGCCACTTGTTCTCACATGTAACTTCAGTTTGAAAAACACACACCCTAAGTTTCCTTTTTTTTTTTTTTTTTGAAAGAGGTTTGATAGTTGTCATTACTTCTACTGTACCCAGGCACACCCACCAATCTACGTGGCCTCCTAAGTGACAGGGACAGACCGAGGTCACAGACTTGTGGGACTATGGCAATGAGGACTTCATAGGTTATGACCAGACTGTATGCTGCTGGGTGGTTTGGAATCTGCCTCGACTCAACCTTGTGTCCTGGGAGCTGCTCTCTACTGTGGACAGATGCGACTGGGCCATGATGCAGGACATCCTGCTGGTTGATTCTCTGCCCCTAGTGGCAGACTGTACTGGTGGTTTTTGGACCTGTACCTGGGACCCCTTTCAAGGTTCACACACTACTGCTCCGCATCACAAGGGCCACCACCTCTGTCTCTCCCATAGGGCTGCTCAAGGTGGCAGAGCCAGCTGTGTGTGCAGTCTTATGGGGACAAAGTGCCTGGGAATTTGCATTCTCCTTGGGGCAGCCTGAGGCCAGTAGTGGGCGACATGTAGATGTCAACATTTGAGCTCCTTTGCGCCTAGCTGGAACAGATCGCTCTAAAGTAGGATCCCTCCCTTCCCAGAGTTTCCCACATAGCATGGAACTACAGACACTTTCCTTAGGATTTTGTTATGTTGTAGGCTATATTTTCTTTTCTTTCATGTTTTGCATTTAGCAGTGTCTTGCAATGCAGCTTAGACTTGTGATCCTCCTGTTTTCAGCCTCCCTAGTACTGGGATTACAAGTGTGTACCAGCATGCCCGGACTCTGCCACTGGCTCTGCATGTCCCAGGGGCAGGGTTGATGTGGCATGCAGGACCAGGGATCCAACCCTGGTCCCTGTGCTTTCCAAAGCAGGTGCTTTGTCTGCTGAGCTACCTCCCCAACCCTTATATTTTTCAAAGATGGCTAGACAATGCTTCCCTTTTACACACTCTCTGTAGTACACTATCATAATGTGCACTCAGAATTTGGAGCAGGATTTCTCCCCCTCCTGAATCCCCCTCCTGAATCTTGACTGATTGGGAGCGTACAATCATTTGTAACCAACAGAATGCAGTGAATCAAGAGATTTCACTGCAAACTTCTGGAAACAGGTCAGTAAAGTCTTGAACCTCTGGCCTTGGCTTCCAGGAATTCTTGTTCCCAGACTCTGCTTCTTGGAATGCTTGTTAGAACTCAGCAGCTATGATGTGAAAAGTCCAAGCCCAGACAACAGGACACCTGGACAAGAAGGGTATGGGGAGCAAGCAGTGCCCCGAGGTTGGTACCACGCCAGGAATGGGAGGCAGATGCTATGTGAGTGCCCAGTAAGACAGAAGTTGAAGAACACAAAAAAGCCATCGACAAACACAGCTGCAATAGGCAGGGTCCTAGCTCGGAGGCCTTGCGGGATGAGCTGACATTTCTCCACTGCAGGTCAAGCCTTCTCCTAGGTGGCTGTGGGGAGTTGGCCTCCACCCACAGCAGCTGCCAGGCTGGCTGGTCCTGTGAGTATGGCTGCAGCCCCAGGCCGAGGAGCCCAGGGGTAAATATAGCCAGGAAGGCTTGGCATGCAGGAAATAGCTGGCAGGAGGCTGTGGGGTTTGCCCTTGAAAATGCCAGAGAAATTGGTTAAAGGGAAAAGCTTACTTAATTTTTCCAGAGAAGATGAACAAACAGAACCCAAAGGAGAAAAAGAAGGCAATACGAGGCCATGGGCCCCAGCTCTGGGTTGCTGTAGGGCCGGTGTTGCCGCTGATTCTCCAGCTTGCTGCTCGGCCCCTGGGGCTCCTCGCCCTGGTAAACCGCAGCCCAGGAGCCGTGCCCTGCTGGAGACATGCTGGGCCACTCCCGGTACAAGCAGCGCCAGAGGGAGACGCAGAAAAGCCAGATTCCTGGCTGGATTGCACAAGATCAATGGGAGTCTGAGGGCGATACAGGCAGATGATAAAGAAGATCCCTACAAATTCGTGTTCTATGCAAAAGAACAAACAGTGAGAAATAAATCTTCGCCCTGCTTCAACTCTCAGACTCTCACTTCCCTACTGTTGAAGCAGCAACTGTTTCTTATTTCTTCTGCCTCCACCCCAGGTCCTTGGAGTGCACGGCCGCTGACCGAGGCACACACGGCCGCTCTCAACACGTGTGCGTGCTTTGCCAGTGTGGCATGACCAGTGGCTCAGGCCTGGCATCTGCCCACAGGAGCAGCCTTTACGTTCTTGGAGTTTTGTGAGTTAGTCATGAGCCAGTATTAAAAATTAAATTTTATCATCTGGACATGGTGGTGCATGCCTATAATCCCAGCTTCTAGGAGGCTGCAGGAGGAGGATTGCTGTGAGTTTGAGGCCAGCCTGGGACACAAAGTGAGTTCACGGACAGCCCGAACTGAATAGTGAAAGCTTGTCTCAAAAAAAAAAAAAAAAAAAAAAGAATTTTATGAACTTTAAGTAAATTATGTTAAAAACAAATAGTGAAAATGTATGACTTGTATTCCTGCATCTTACTATTGCCTGTGTTCTTGAGGTTATTTATGTTTCTGAGATGCTGTGCATCACATCTGGAGGATCAGGGGGTGGGGATACTGTGAGCCCGCGTCAGCTCTGCTCTTCCCAACTCTGCATTCGGTGAGGACTTGTTTTTTGGCTTTACGTTGCTCATGGATGGAGTATTAATTTGTGCCCTGGAAATCAGCAGATGCTGTAAATCAGGACTTGCTTTATGTTTTGTTGATTATTTAGACCAAGAGTGAGTGGACTTCTGCTAGAAAATCAGACAGTGAATATCTTACACTTTGTAGGCCGTGTGCCTGTCATCTCAGGGGCAAACATAGAAGCCACACGTATAAGTGGACGTGGGCTGGCTCTGGGTTTCATTACAGAACTGGATAGCTGAAGGGTCACAGCTGGCTGACCCAGAGTCTAATCTGAGACAGCGGTGGAGCAGGTGCTCTTCACTGCAGTTAAACATCAAAGTGCTGGGCCTGACTTCCTTACCTCATGGAGAGCACATGCACTGGAGGAAATACATTGCCTGCCCCAGTAATAATCATCTCAGGAGAGAAGGAACTCACGTCACTGATAAGCAAGTGGGGTCTACCGTGCCTATTTGTGACTGCACCTTCAGCTTGCTCATTCAAAAGAATGCACTCTCAGCCAACATTTGTGTGATCAGGATTACCCATAAACCCTGTGATACATTTGTGGGTAATACAAGCAATAAAACCTTGCCAGCAAACTTTTAAAGCAGTAAGATGTCACAAGATAAGATGTTATGGATGGAATTCACAATGAAGAGTAATGTAATGTAGGGCTGGCCAGATAGCTCAGCAGACTAAAGCACCTGCTTAGGCAGATGCAGGGACTGGGATTTGATTCCCTGCCTGCTGCGCATGAATTTTTAATTGTTTTCTAGTCAGATTTATAAATCTTTTCCCTTAAGCTTTTTAGTCTTGTTTTGCAAGGTATTTATTTCTAAAATAATTTCTCCATTTTCTAGGAACATACAATTAGGTTATTTTTGTGTATAAGTCTGAAGCACCTGGAAATCGTGCTTGGTGGGCGACAGAGCTCGCATCCGCCTTACTGTGTTTCCATTTGGCTGCCCAGTGCCCAGTAACTCTCTCTCTCTCTCTCTCTCTCTCTCTCTCACACACACACACACACACACCTCATTCCCCAGTGATTTCAATCCCGCTCTATCTCACACCGTGCTCCGTACTCAGGCGGTCTACTTCGAGTCTCTCCTCTGCTCCATCTGTGTGCTCCTGTGACAGCCCCAGGCTGGTTTAATTATTAATACCTACTTTTCACATGGTGTTTATAGCGTTGGAGGGATCAAGCTCACGTAAACCCCACCATGTGGTTAGGCTGTCTTTGGCCTTCAGCCAACACATGCATTTCTTTCTTTTTTAAACTTATTTATTTGTATTTTAACTTGACGAGTGAAAAATAGAAGCAAAAACAAAGAGACCAAATGACATAAACCAGGTAACATACAATGATACATATGTTACAGATTTTTAAAACATGGATAGCTAATTATATATATATATATATATATTTTTTTTTTTAAATGAAACAATCCAACACACATGAGCAGTCCACAATAGAAGCAGGTTATCCACAGAAGTTGTTGACTTGAGCCATTCACAGCTCATTATATTAATATGGCTTTACTTTATATACCTCCATTGTTATACTTTTCTGCTGGATGGTTAAGACCCAATTAAGGCAAGACCTGTATAACAAAAATTGTAACTTTTGTATTAGATAAGGTCAGTCAGGTACCCTCAGTGTTTATCCTGTAATCCTGTACCACACTTTGTAGATCCTTTGTCATTGTCAGCCATGTGGATGAGTCACAGCCATTGGTTGACCAAGTTGTTTTCTTTGGAAGCCTGAGAGAATGTTTTCTCTCCATGTGACTCTCCTTAGGCACATTGTACATCATCGATCACATTCCTCTGTGGCTCCATAATCTTCCTGATCAGAAAATTTGGGGCACTACTGAGCTATAGGATGTTACAGTACAGGTTCTCCTGTGTCCTGAGTCTTCATTGACCTTGAAAGGCTAGGGCCAAAACGTTGGCTGACCTACATATACATTTCTAAGAAATGTTTAGAGAGTGTTAACATTCATGTCACTTGATTTGCTTTTCCTTCTTGCGTGCAGGGGATCAAACCCAGGACCGACCTTGCACATGCTTGACAAGTGTTTGCTGCTCAACCACAGCCCAGCCCCACACTTGATGTTTATGATGCCTTTGAGAGGGTGTGGAAGAAGTTTTACTCCTTTTGCAGATGAGGAAGCTGAGCTTAGAGAGAGGGGGGGGGATTTTGATTTGGATTATTTGACTAAGCATCTGTGGAATGGGTACTGAACAGACTCTCACTCTTTCCTGAAAGGAAATGTTGATTTGTGGCAAAATGCCTTAATAAAATAACAACTAAGATAAATGTGGTCCCAAGTCTCATAACCTGTCTTCTATGCTGTCTTCGTGAGATTTAATCCAGGAACCCAGGTGCATTCATATCATGGAGTTTTTGGATAATGCATTTTCGTACAGGGTCTACAGGGTCTCACTACATAGATGGACTCATAGTGATCCTCCTGGTTTCAACTTCCCAAGTGCTGGGATTACAGGCATGGGCCACCATGCCCAGTGTCAGTTGCTGTCTTAATGCACCCTGGGGGTGGGGCTGCCATGGCACACAGGGGATTGAAGCCTGGCCGCTGTGCTCTGCCAAAGCAGAGCTATCTGCCCAAGCAGATAGCTCAGCATACTTTTTAGTATGCTGAGCTATCTGGCTGGCCCTCATAGAGTTTGAAAAAAGTGGTGCATACATTAAGGAATTCTAGCACAATTGTTAGCATATAGCATTTTTTGTAGTACATATTAGTTATATAGATTACTGAGTTTCATTTTGGTGTGTTTGTCCATGAATATAACATATTTTGTTTGTTCCCCATTCCTCCCACCCTCAGGTCCCCTTAATCCCTCCTCTAATAATCTCTTTTCCCCTTCAGAGTCTAGATTGTTCCTCTTTCTTTAGACCTCTCATATGAGAGAAAGCATGTACTTTAAGTTCAGTTAATATGATGGCCTCCAATTTTCCTGCAAATGACATATTATTCTTCTTTCTGACTGAAGAACATTCCACCAAGACTTGCACCATACTGTCTGTCTATTCCTCTGTTGGTGGCATCTAGGTTCTTCCATAGCTCAGCCACTGGGGACTGTGCTCATCCCACATGAGCATACAGGGCTTTGTATAGCATGCTGACTTTAATTCTTTCGGGAATGTACTGAGGACAGGTCTGGCTGGAGCAAGTGGTAGCACTATTTTTAGTTTTCTTTTGGGGAAACTATGAAATGATTTCTGAAATGATTGTGCTAATTTATATTCCTCACCAGGGACATGGAGGGGTTCCTTTCCCTTCTCATCCTTCCAGCATATACTATTCTCTGCATCCTTGTTGACAGTTGTTCGGACAGGGGTAGGATGGAGCCTCAGCATAGTCTTGATTTGCACTTCATTGCTATCTTAACATGTGGCATTAGCTCAATAATTGATAGCTATTATGTATAGTATTAATCTGAGTTTTGGTTTATGTAACTAAGAGCATTTGCTTTTGGGACAAACTTGATTTCCAGTTTCCACTTATTCATTTTCTAGCTAAATGATTATGGGCAAGTTAGGTCACCTCTCTGTGTGTCGGTTTCCTTCTGTGTAAAGTGGGAATCATTAAAAGACCCTGATCATAGAGGGAAGGTTGTAATGGTTCCCTCATGCAGTGCATGACACCTACTTTAACATAGTGCATAATCGATAAGTTTGTATTGACTAGTTTTTTTCTGAGGTTCCTAAACCCATTTCCCCCACCCATGAACTGTCTTCATGATTTTTCCCCCAAGAAAATCAGGTGGCGTTAGTTCTCAGTTGCTCTGCAGTCATCCACATTCTCTCACTCATCTGGTGATTCTCTGCTGCCTTATCTGAAAACCCAGGAATGAAAATCAATGCAGACAGCTTACTTTAATTTAGATTCCACTTATTCTTCCTAAGTCCCACTGGATCTGCTGGCATTATTTGTGAAGAAAGGGTTTGTGAAATAAATTAATAGTGTAAACAAGGCTTGGAAGAGAGCTGAAAATAGCAAAGGGAACCGCTTCCATGCTGCATGAGTACCTGAGCAGCGCCGTTGAAATGCAGACAGCTGGAGGTCTCTCCGCCACTTCAGGTTGTTCCTGAACCAGTTGCTGCCTGCATGGGCACCAGGTTCTCTCCTGTCAAGGAGAGACAAGCCTGTCTGGCTTCTTAGCAGAAACCTCTTCCATTCCTTTGTTACTCGCATTCCAGGTGGTAATATATTACCTTTCTTTTGAAAGTCAGAAGTTGAGTAATTCCCAAAGAGATGCAAAGCGAATGTATTTCCCTTTGCAGTAGTTCATAGATTGTGTCAACTTGAGATGTTTAGAGGCCTGAGTAAGTGACTCAGCAGTCCTACACCCTGGGGTGGAGGGGACATGGCTAGAGTGGCTGGTTACAGTCCAGGATGCTGGGATGCTTGAGTCACTGTGTCAACTTGCAAAGTTCAGAAGGTTATCCAAGTGGCTCGGCAGGAGGCCGCTGGCCCAGGGTGATGATGTGAGCACCCTGGCTGCCCCAGGGTGAATATCCTGCTTACACTATGGGGGAGGATGAGAGGTGGGCTCTTCCCTCCCTTGGCTCTTTTCTGTCTTCTTCCCCATGGACTGTTGTCCCCACCCTGCCACTCTGCCTTGGAGCCTACCAATTAGAGTCTGACACCTCTACAAACTGTGAGGCAAGTGAACTTTTCCTCCTTTAACACTGGCTGCTGGGTATTTTCTCTCACCAATGAGAGAAAAGTAACTAAGATACTTTTTAATTTTCTCCCAATTCTACTTAAGGATTATCAGTGTTAACACTTTTTATATATCTTTTCAGATTTTCATCTATACTTCTACCCATAAATAAGATTTTTTGAAAAAAATAAGTCATACAGTACATGTAGTCCAATGAAAAAAGGGATCATTTCCAGAAATGGAGCTGGAACAACTAGATATCAAATGGGAAAAATGAGCTTCAACCCTTTGTGATGACGATAATATTGATAATAGACATAATGCGAACAGATTGCTCATGACACAAAAATTGAAGTGCAGAAGATTGCACACCTAAATGTAAAACTATGAACTTTAAAAAGTAGACATCTGAGGAGATTTCACTATCCTCATGTAGACAATGGTTTCTTAGGATGCAAAAGTTATGTATCATAAACTGTTAAAAAGTTGAGATCTATCATCAAAGTTAAAAGTACCTCTAAAGAAATGGAAACCCAGACCACTGATTGAAGAAAACATTCTGTACCTGTGTCAGGAACATGGAAGAAATGCTTATCCTTCAGCGGTAAGAACACAATCCAATTTAAAAAAATAAACAAAAGTCTTTGAGGATTCACAGAATATGCACAAAGTATACAAGCTGTCAATACACATAAGAATAAATACTTACCTTTACTGTTGTACAGAGCCACAATGACATGTCACTATATGTTCAATTGAATGATTAAGATATAAGACTCACAATGCACAGCACCGAATGTTGGCAGAGCTGCAGAACAGCTGGCAACCTCATACATGGTTGGTGGGAGAACTGCTCGGTGCTTCCGTATGAGAAGCACCGCACTTAGCAATGTGGTCCAGGAATTTCTCTCAGCTAGTCAAGAAAAACAAAAGCTATGTTTGTGCAAACACTTGCACACAAATGTTCATATCAGACACAAATGTTTTTATAATAGGTAAAAACTGGAAACCACCCACACACCCATTACTAGGTGACGGTGGCCTACTGGCCCAGTACAATCATCCTTTGGAACAGAAATGAGTAAGTTACTGCCACAGGCAACAATAGGCGTGGCTGCTGCGTGTGCCCGGCCAAAGAAGAGGGGCTCAACAGGACTGCCCTTTGTGAGATTTACTTACATTGGTTCCTAAAATGGACAAAACCAGTTGACAGGAACAGAGAGCAAGTCAGCTGCCGGGGGCAGGCAGGAGGTTGACTCCAGGTGGGCACCAGCGACTTCTTATAGGTGGTAGGAGAGTTCTGTGCTCAGACTGTGGTGGCGGTGAGCAGGGGCAAAGTTCGGATAAAAATCATCACATGGTACACCATCACTGATGTAGTTTGTAGTCTGCAATTATGACTGGATGGGTGCTGTGAAACTAGGGCAAGGTAATGTTAGTTGGCCTCTTTTTTGCTGACAGCTGACGCAGACATTGCTGTGGCCTGACAGGTAGGCACTAGCCCGTTCTTTTTCATTGTTGCATAATGGTTCACAGTGTGGACACATTCTTGGCAGGCATTTAGAAGGCCCTTCCCTCTTTTCTGCAAACATGGGCATTGCAAGCATATTTGTTCATGTCTTGCTCTGTTTTCCGTTGCTACAGCAAAAACCTGAGGCTGGGTGACCATAAAGAAATGTTTATTTAGCTCAAGGGTTTGAAAGCTGAAAGTTCAAGGCTGGGTAGCTTCACTGACGTCAGCCTCCCATGAGGGCCTCCTGGGACAGACACACCATGGTGGGGTCAGGAGCATTCTGGCAGGTAGCATCAGGAAGGAGCCTGTGTGGGGAGGGAGCCCCTGGGAGCCGGGACAGGGAGCAGGGAAGGTGGAAAGTGTGGAGCGGGCCAGGCTTGCTCTTCTGTAGTGATGTGTTCTGCCAGGGCCGTCTCACTCTGTGGCCAGTCTGTGCTGTTTCTGAGGGCAGTGCCCTGTGACCTGATTACAGCCACCTTCCTCAAAGCCTGCTTTACTAAAACTTCTTCCCTCTCTCAAAATTGCCCCAATCGGGACCCAGCTTTCAACACACACGCCCTTCAAGGAACTAAAGTCATCCAAACCATCACAATCTGCATATTCTTATACATTGCAGTTTTCATTTCTCTCTTTTTTTTTTTTTTTTTCTGTATTTTACGGAAGGGTCTGCAGGTATTCAGGATCTCACCACTAGGCCAGACTCATAGTGATTTGCCTGTTTATAGCTTCACAAATGCTGGGATTACAGGTGTGCACCACCACGCCAGTCTCAATTGCCATCTCAGCACGCCCCGGTGTGTGTGGGGCAGAAGAGCTGGCCTGGGAATTGAGCCCCTGGCCCATGTGCCTGCGTGCAGGCTCTTTAATCTGCTGAGCTGTTTGATTGGCTTCGTTTTCATTTCTGAGAGGGAAGGTTCTCAAAGATTGCATTGGTGGTGAAAGTGGGAAGGGAGATTTAAGGATTTTTTTCTTTTTGAAACAAGGTCTTGTTGTGCAGTTCAGGATGACCTTGAGCTCACTTTGTAGTCCAGGTTGGTCTTGAACTTGCAGTGTTCCTCTTGTCCCAGCCTCCTGAGTGCTAGGATTATAGGCATGTGCCTCCATGTCTGGCTGTTAATTTTAAGTTTTCCTAGAGGTTGTCAGCACTGTTGCTGGAGGAAAGGCACCCTTGAGGCACATTTGAGAACATCACTGTGTATCCAGGTGATAGCTTTCTGCCCTCTCTGTATTCTATTGTTCTACTATGCTTGTCTCTTGCCTCTAGAAGCACTGCGTTTTAGTTTTTCCTTTTCTGTGAGGATACTTGGATTTTATCTTAGTCAATAGCCTGTTTATACTGTTTGCTGAATTTCCTGTGGGGGTGTTCTTTTTAAAATTCATTTTTCTTACCACTATGTTAACAGAGCTTTTTGTGCATTGCTTGCTTTGTTGCTAGAAAATTGTTTTTGTTGTCCTTAAGGATCACAACTAACCCCTCAGTCTTTTTGAACTAATTTCTAAGTGTCAGCAGTCTTTGAAAGCAAATCTCCATAGGGAATTTACAAATTGACAGGATTATCAGGCTGAGTGTGGTGGCACATACTTATAATCCCAGCACTCAGGAGGCTGATGCAGAAGGATCATTGTGAGTTGGAGACCAGCCTAGGCTGCAAAGTGAGCTCAAGGTCAGCCTGAACTGAGTAGATAGACTGTCTCAATAAACAAACAAACAAACCCCCAAACAAAGAGCTAGCAGAAGATAAATTTTCACTGTTGACCTTACATAAATTTCTTATAATTTTATGTGTTTTCATCTGGAAGTAGAAATGCATCAACAAAATTAAAAAGTCAAGAACCATACCCAATAGAAGAGTTGCTTAAATGTAGCAGACTGCTTTCTTTCAGAGATACAAACTACTGGGGCATTGCCACATGGCACCAGCACTAGATCAATGTCATTCCAATCTGTCTAGGAAAATTTCTGTTCATTAATAATGGAATGCAATTTCAATCATTTGCACTTGGTACTTTGATTTTGCTTTTGCAACTCCAAATCCCTAATAATCTGTGTGCTTGTTGGTGCTACAGGATTGGCTTGCTCATGAGACTTTACTCATGGGGGCGAGCTTTTCATAAAACGTGCTTCAACCCGTTGGAGTCTGGCAGCTTCTCGAGTTATTCATCCACAGCAATCCCAATGGGATGTCATGCATCCCACGATGAGAAGAAAAAGAGCCTGAGTTTAGAAGGTTTTGTGTGTTGAATTTGCTTTGGGTTATGAAATATAATTCTTTCACTGTGAAGAGGGGTTCTCCATCCATTGAGTGTGTGCCCAGAAAGCTCTAGGTTCTGGGCCCAGGCTTGATTGCCACAGGTCCAGCAGTTGGAAGGTAGACAACTGAGTACAAAAGGCCCCTTCTTCTGTTTCCAAGTTTATGGGGAAGAACCCTGTCTCCTCAGCTCCAGCCTGCTGTAAGAGTCCCAGGAGTATGGCTCTTCAAGTGGCCCTTTCCCTCTGTGGAAAGACCAGGCTGGCCTATGCTCCACAGAGGGTGACTGTTCATGGCTAGAATACCAGGATGGCAACCTCCAGCCTGTTTGCAGACCAATCTGTGTACTACTTTCTGTTTAACTACATCTCTCCGATCCATGAGACTTTCCAGCTGTCTTCTGCTAAAGCACAAGTGGACCTTTGGGCGCTCCATCACCTGGTTCCAGCCCAACTCCACACCCTTGCAGCAGGCGGAGAGCCTGCCTGGACCATCCTCCTCTCATAATTTTTTGTTGTGTGTGTGGCCAGCTCAGGCTGCTCTAAGGGCAGGGCTGGCATGGCACATGGTGCCAGGGATCAAACCACAGCCCCTGAGGCTGCTGAAGCAGGTGCTTTAGGCCACTGAGCTATCTGGCTGTCCTCTCATAGATTTGATGCGCTTGCTCTTGCCTGGAGGTGGGTGGGGGCTTCTGCTACTGAAGCCTTGTTTTTCAAGGTCTGGTTCAGGTGTGAGCTTATTCACAAAGACTCCTCAGATTCTCCTGGTATTCACTGATCTCTCTGCATCTGAAGTTCACTAGAATCTTGCTCACTTAATCTAAGTTTTCTGTCATGTCCTTTTTTTTGGATGGTGGGAGGGGATTAGTGTGTTGTGAGCCTTCACTTTCTTCTTCAGCACCTGCCGCATATAATTGTCTTTACTATTTGGGAACGCAGATCATGTCTGATGTCCCTTCTGTCCCTTTTGAGTCCTTAGTGCTGAGGAAATGCTGAGCACATAAAAGCAACTCCATCAATGCAATCCTGATTAAAATACCATTAGCGTGCCTCATAGATCTAGATAAAACATTCCTAACATTCATCTGGAACCAGAAGAGACCTAGAATAGCAAAAGCAATCCTGAGAAACAAAGGCAAGGAAAGAAGCATCACAATCCCTGACTTGAAATTATATTACAAAGCTACTGTGGTAAAATCAGCATGGTACTGGCAGAAAACCACAGCCCAGACTTGAAGATCAGTGGAACAGATTAGAAGATGCAGACACAACTACTAACACACTCTGTCACTTTGTCTTTGACAAAGGGGCCATGAATGTTCACTGAAGAAAGATAGCTTCTTTAATAAATGGTACTGGAAAAGGTGGCTTTCCACATGCTGAAGGCTAAATTTAGACCCATGTCTATCACCAGAAACTAAACTACAGTAAAAATGGATCAAAGATCTAAATATCAAAACAGAAACACTACATCTACTATAGGAGAAAGTAGGTAGAAATCTTGAAGACACAGTCAGAGGCAGAAAGTTCATGAGCAAAAATGAAACTGCATGGGAAATACTTCAAATAATTAAGAGCTGGGATCTCATCTTGAAAAGTTTTTACACATCAAAAAAAAAAAAATAACCAACAGAATAAAATGAAAACCTATGAATTGGGAAAAAATTTAGCCAACTCACCAAAGGACTCTCAGATAACAGACTTCTGCCTAGAACATATAAAGAATTTAAAAAAAATCAGGCCCCTGAAATTCAAAGATCCAACCCAAAAATGGGCATCTGAGATGAATATATATTTCTCAGATGAAGGAATTCAAATGGCAAGTAAGTATATGAAAAAATTTTCACAGCATTGGTCATTCAAGAAATGTAAACTAAAACAACACTGAGATTTCATCTCACCCCAGAAAGAATAACTGTCATCAAGAAGTCAACCAGTAACAAATGCTGGGGAGACTGTGGAGAAAAGGATCACTTCTCCATTGTTGGTGGGAGTACAGACTACTACAGAAATCAGTATGGAGATCCCTCAGAAAAACAGAATTAGAGGCCCCATTTTACCCAGATATTCCTCTCTGGGGTATTTTCCCAGAACAACTGAAAGTATCATACTATAGTGATATACATGCACCCATGTTTACAGGCATGGCAATTTGTCTTGGCTAAATCTTGGAAACAACCCAAATGCCCACTAACTGAGGAATGGATAAAAAAGATGCAATATTTTTATATAATGGAGTACTACTAAGCTATTAATAAAGGTAAACTCAAACTTTTGTAGGTAAATGGATGCAACTAAAGACCATATTTGTAAGTGAAACAAATGAGGCTCGATGTGTAAGTATTATATTGTCTCTCTACTATAAGGATATGAAAGAGTAAATAAAATCTGAAAGGTACAACGGTGTCTCAGTTACTTTTCTCTCATTCATTCCTTGGACGAAATGCCTGGTGCCCAACATTCAGAAAGGAAAGGTTCATTCAGCTCACAGTTGGTGGAGGTTTCAGTCCATACTCTGCTGACTCCAAGGCAGAGTGGCACATGGTAGAGAGCAGCCATTCATGGTGGCAGAAAACAGCAAAGAGCGAAGAAAGGGGCAGCAGATGTGGCAGCTGGCAAGCCTCTCTCCTCTCCTCACATTGCAATGCAGATTACCCAGCGCAGGGCAGGTGTGTCGCTCAGAGCCATGCGCTCCGTGTTGGATCATGAGTTAATCACCAACTCTAGAAACTGCCTCTTGATTTCATGAGGCTTCGGAGGGACACCTAGACACAAACCATAATAAATAGATACTGTGAAAAGGAAAGAACCCTCTCAAAGGGAAAGAACAACTGGGATAAGAGAAAGGGGGAAAGAAAGAAAGAAGGGAAAAATACACGTACATACCCAGGATAGCTGGGACAGTCGTATTGTTGATTTCCACTGGTTCATTGAAAGGAATAGTGAATGGTTACTTTTTTTTTCTTTTTCTTTTTTGACCAATTTTGCATGCTTATATCTAGTGATCTGAACAACTAATCTGAAGATAATAATATGCAATATAGCAACAATGGTTGAATTCCTATCATCTTGTTTAGTGAAATTCTATATTGTTTCTAATGTTGTCTTAATTATCTTTTTATTCTCTTTTAAAAAAGAATTATAAAAAAGTAAAAATCAGAGCAACCCCATTTAGACCTGTGTCTTGCTGCATTATATTCACGCTATTGTTAGCAACACTGCACTTCATCACAAGGCTACGGTTCACCTTAGGCAATCAGACCCACACATTTCCACGTGTTTGGATTTTTTGCATTTGTTTATCTACTACTTCTTTAGAACTTGGTGTTTGCAAGGCATTTTGTAAATCCAGGGGACCATTGCAGTGTTTAATCTGTTCAGGTTGTGATTACAAAGTTCTATGAGCTGTGTGGCTTTACAACCACGCAGACATGTGTTTCTCACAGTGCTGGGGCTGGAGGTCCAGGATCGAGGCGCTGGCAGATGCAGTGTCTGGTGAGAGCTGTCTCCCTGGGTCCTCATGGGCGAGGAGTTCCACGGGGTCCCTCTTAATCCCATTGAAGAGGGCTTTGCCTTTTATGATCCAGTCACTCCCGATGGCCCCACCTTCTGGTCAAATCACTTTGGCAATTGAGCTTCAATTTATAAACCTTGAAGACACCGACCTGCAGCTCATCACTCACAGTGGCCAAAGCAACCACGGTGCCTCACGTGGCCGAAAGTCTTGTGGGACAGGCAGAGATCAACAGAGGAAGTGGAGACTAGTTGTAGGGGCAGATGCCACACCCGGAAGCTACAGAACTATGCGTGGGCCTGGAAGAGGAAGTCGTGCTCCTTAAAAGGTGCTGGGCAGCTTCCCTGAGGAGGGGATAGTCACGCTGGGGACTGAAGGGAGTCAGGAGTTGACCAGGGGCGTGGGGGTAGGGAGCTGGATCACTGCTAGAAGGGTGGTGCCAGCGGGAGGCACAGGCGGAGCATGGCCAGAGGCTGGATGGGAGTGAGGACAGAGGCAGCAGCGGATGGATGGGGCTGCCTGAGGATGAGGCCAGACACGCAGGGCTTTTCAGGTCTCGTGAAGAGCACAGATGCTGATGAGGGGAAAGACCATCCTGGGAATAAAATCAACGTGGAGAAAGGGCACAGGGCGGAGGCAGAGCCCCGGGGGGGGGGGGGAAGCTGCGTGAGCAGTGCCGCTGAGGTGAGGGTGCTCGTGTGCTAAGAGGACCAGAGGTGGACAGAGCAGCTTCAGAGTTGAGAATCGGCAGGACCCGGGTGGCTGGGCCTGGGAGAGAGAAAGGCACACACACCGGAGGTTCCCGTGAACCACAGAAGGTGGACGGGGACCGGCCATCAACCCTGACAGAGTCCAGACTTGGGAGGGTGGATTGTGACTTGAGTTTAGTATAAGTACCGCGCGCTAACCGATTGCGCCACTGGAGCTCCAGTGACTTGAGTTTAGATATGACAAGCTTAGTGCTTTTGGCACTCAGTATAAGAAATTTGAAAGAGGAAAAAAATCAGGCTAAAAATGATTTTTAAAGCATTAACTGCTCCTTTCAAAAGACCAGCAGAAATTGCAACCTATTCTACATATACACCTGAATATATCTTTTCCCTCTCTGACATTTGTCCTTTTCCTCTTCCCAGATTTTCCTTCCCATTGAGCAATTTCTTTCTCTTTCACAGTATCTGTTGTACCCTTTAGATTTTAATTATTCTTTCAGGTTGTCACACTATTGAGATAATACGATGTTTTCACATATGGGTCTGATTTATTTCACTCAGAAGCTGTGGGGAAAAAGAAACCCTTTTCCACTGCTGGTGGGAGTGCAGGCTGGTGCGATCATTATGGAGATCAGTATGGAGATTCCGCTGGAGGTTCCCTGCACGCCAGCTGTTCCCCTCCTAGGTATCTTTTGAAAAGAACTGAAATCATCATACCACAGCAATATATGTGCACCCAGGTTTATAGTAGTGCGATTTGTCCTAGCTAAATCTTAGAAACAGCCCAAATGCCCATTGACTGAGGAATGGATGAAAAAGGTACAGTATTTTTACACAACAGAGTATTATCCAGCTATCAAAACAGATAAATTGAAGACTTTTGTAGATAAATGAATGCAACTAATTACTTTGGAAATTTATTTTTTAATTCATTAAACAAATATTTATTTATTCATTTATTTTTGTCTTTGTAGTAGTTATTCAGAGTACAAGGTGCAGACATGATATCTAAACACTATTGGAACAAATCTTTCTTCTCATTGAATTAAGAGAAAGTAACTGTATATTTATCCTGTTTTGCATATACAGACATATATATATATATATATTTTTTTTTTTCACTACAAAATGGTCCTTCAATTATATCTCCTTTTTTTTGTTTTGTTTTGTCAGAGATGGGTGTTCTGTTGCTATTCAAATATTGTAGGTGTTTGAATTCAGCAAAATAACCCAATATAGCAAATGGTTAAGCAATGGCTGTGACTCATCCACATGGCTGACACTGTCAAAGGTCTACAGACTTCTGTACAGGGTTTCAGGGTAAATCCTGAGGGGATTTGACTGACCTTGTCAGATGCAAAAGTTACATTTTTAGTTATACAGGGCTTGCTTTATCTTGGTCTTAACCATCCAGCAGAAAAGTGTAACCATGAAGTATAAAAAGTGAAGCCATATCAATATGTTGAGCAATAAAAAGCTCAAGTCAACAACGTTGACATTGCCAGCTCTGCTGATAACTCATTTCTATTATGGACTATTGGACTATGGAGATTTAAATTGCTCCCATTTACAACTTCCTGTCTCTCCCTTCCTCTAGCTCCTGGAAGCTGCTGCCTCATTTTCTGACTATGAATTGGACAATTTTAGCTCCTTTATGTATGCAGAAGCAGAGCTTTTGTTCTTTTGTGACTGGCTTATTTCACTGAGTATAGTGTTCTCAATTTTCATCCATGGTGTAGCACCTGTCACAATTCCCTTTACTTTTTAAGACTAAATAGTATTCCACTGTATGGATATACCATATATTGTTTCTATAAAGTCATTTTAAAATAATTGATCTTGCCAATTCTTATTCTTCTGCTAATGTTTCTTCTGACAATGTCTCCTTAGATGGAACAGAGAAAAGTAGATTGGATACTAACTTTCCTAAAGAAAACTGACCCTCTACATGGGCATTGGTGAACTGTCTTCATAACAGATCCAATCATAAATATCTATCCTTGTGAGACATACAATCCTTCCCTTCCCTTGCCCCTCCTCCCCTTTC
>PVKA01035311.1:0-22732 GCA_004027165.1 Ctenomys sociabilis
TTTCTACAGGCCAAAAATGCTTAACTTCTTCCAGGGAAGCCTTAACAAAAACTCTGTAAAATGGAATTCCTTGGACAGAAGACTAATATCTAGAATACACAAAGAATTGAAAAATATTACCCCCATATAAAAAACCCTGAAGGAGGCATATCACATGTTGTTTAAAGACTCTAAACATGCTGTTCCACTGAACAAGTATAATATATACTTTTCTGGCTTACATGTTTGTTTGGTAGCACACACACTTGGGAGGCTGAGGCAGGAGGATCACTGTGAGTTTAAGGTCAGCCTAGGCTACCTAGTTCAAGACCAGCCTGAACCTCACAACCAGACCTTGTCTCAAAAAAAAAAAAAGAACAAAGCCAACTCAAGAGCAAATTGACTCATCATCTGCTTAACCCCTTAGCCCCACAGATCAGCAAACAAAGCCACAGCACTTACATGGGGAGGGGTCATGCTTGACAGTGACACAAGTATCTGAAAAGTCTCAACTATGACTCATCAAATTACATTTTCAAAAACACACTCAAATTCAAATTACCAAATTTAAAGGAAGGAACAGGGAGATGGCTCAGTGGAATAAGCACTTCCCTGGCAAGCACAAGGGCCTGAATTTAATCCTTGGTTCTGCCAAAAATAATTTAAAGAGATAACCGAGGATTTTTAATCAATGCTCTTTCTTAGCCAGGGGTGGCGGTGCATGCCTGTGATCACAGCACTTGGGAAGCTGAGGCAGAGCAATCACCTGAGTTTGAGGCCAGCCTGGGCTACATAGTGAGACCCTGTCTCAAAAAATACAAGCAAATTTAACTTTCTTAGAGAATGAATGAAAAATAAAGAAAACATTGTTCCTTCTTCAGTTGAACCAGTAAATAAGAGTCACGAACCCTAATTAACACTCCAGAAAAAGGTATACTTACCAGGGAGAACTGCTTTGTCTATTCTCAAGGAAGCTGTTATGGATTATATCTAGATATTCACCCAAAACCTCACCCAAAACTTCTCTGCAGGTGGTTGGATCAGTATGTGTGATGCTAACCCATGCTGCAACATTAGGATGAAGGGCATTAGGTAGGATTAAGAGTGTAAGTGTTATCTGCCCTAAGCACCCTGGATAAAACTTAAGGGATAGAAAAAGCTGTGGTTCTCCTTTGTTGCTTTGCTACTTTTTGCCCACCATGAATTGTTTCTCCTCTGCAGTGCCAGCCTTCCTTAGGGACTGAAACCTCTACCAACTGTGAGCTATGTAAAGCTTTCCTCCTTTAACTTTGAGTGTCAGGTATTTTTGTCTCAGCAACAAGAAAAGTAACTAAAACAAAACAAAACCAGAAAAGTGGAGTTGTTGTGACCGTACCTGAGCACATGATTTAGGAACCTTTGTAACTGACTTAAGGGAAGAGGAAGTTAGGAAAGGTTTGGAGATGCCAGCTTAAAAAGTAGAACTGGAATGCCTGAGGCTATATTTCAAAGGAGATTTTGCTCAGAGCTCAGGAGACCAGAATGTTGATAGAAATGCCACTGGTACAGACCAGGGTCAGGTTTCTGCTGGGAAGGACTGCATTAGCTGTTAGACTCCAAACAACATCTATTATAGCATGACAGAAAGTTTGTCTGCATTTTATTCATTTCCAGAGACTTTGCCTGAGACTAAATTAAGGGCAGTAGACTAATTAATCTGGCAGAAGAAATGTCAATGCAATATAATGTTAAAGCAGTGGCTTGGCAACTGTTGGGGGACTTTAACCAGATTTATGTTATGTTTGTTTGGGTTTTTTTTGTTGTTGTTTTTTTTTTTTTTTGGCAGAGCCAGGTATTGAACTCAGGCTCTTGCGCTTGCCAGGGAAGCACTTATTCCACTGAGCCATCTCCCCGGCTAACCAGATTTATGTTGAAAATCAAAAACAAAGAGCTCAGCAGAATGATTTAAATGATTAAGCTAGAAAAAAGGCTGCAATAAGGTTACAGCCTGCAAAGATGGGACAGGTGTGTCCCGCCTGGAAAAAGAAGAAATTTCTTTTTCTGTCTCAGTTACTTTTCTCTGGTTCCTGGAACAAAATTCCCAACACTCAAAATGAAGGAAGGAAAGGTTTATTTAGCTCACAGTTAGTGAAGATTTCAGTCCTTACTTGGCTGGCTCCAATGCAGACTAGCATGGCAGAGGACAGCAGCTCATGGCAGCAGAAAACAGCAAAGAGAAAAGAGAGGAGACACAGCCGTGATTTCTAGCAAACTGCTCTCCATTCTTTCCATGCTGACTGCAAAGAATGGAGCTTCACCAAGAAAGTGGCACACATCAACCTTCCTCAGTTCTCTTTTATATCTTTTTATGCTGAGTCACTCTAGGATGGGACTTCCAGGCCATCCCGAGGAGAACTGCTGAGCCAATTTCATTAAGCTTTAATGTCTCAAGTTGACACACTATATCAACCACTACAAGCACCATATTAAAGAATGGTGGCAGCCTAGGGAAGTTGTATTTTGTTCATAGGTACTGCTCCAACTGGCAGCAAATCCTAGAATTCTCCACATGGTGCTAGTTTCTGGTACATACAAAATGCAAGAGTTGTGGCATCAGAAAGTCTTCCACTCATAATTCAGAAATCCTGGGGGGGCCAGGCAGTGTGCCTGGGACGGCAGTGTGTGAAGCTATGAGCATCCCCAAAGACTCACACATAGCCTTTTATACAAAAGGCACATAATCCATCTCTAAACCGCCAAAGTCCTAACACTTTGCTGTCCCGCACAAAGCCTCATGTAGTCACAGGTGGGACTTCTGAGACAGCTGGATCTAGAATGTGTGGTGGTGGGAATGATCCATGGCACAGTGATGAGATCAAAGGCACTAGGATTAAGACTGTTACCAGAGGTTGGGGAGATGGCTCAGTAGAATAAGCACTTCCCTGGCAAGCGCAAGGGCCTGAGCTGTGATCCTCTCTTGTTGCTTTACTACTTTCTGCCCACCATGAACTGTTTCTCCTCTGCAATGCCACCTTTCCATGGAGCCAGCTGATTATGGACTGAAACCTCTATAAACTGAACTAAATAAATCTTTCTTTCCTTAATTTTGGGTGTTGGGTATTTAGGATGTTGGGTATTTTGTCTCAGCAGCAAGAAAAAGTAACTAAGACAGAAGTTGATGCAAATATTCAGATATCTTAAGACTGAGATAGTAATAAGACAAAAGACCTAAAGTTTAAAAAAAAAACCCTTGCTACCCAAAGGGACAGGTGTTAGGATCCTCACAAATAGCAAAATTTGCAGATGTTCAAATCCCTTCTTTTATGACAGAGCAACCCATATATATCATTCCATATACTTAGTATTTCTAGAATTTTTGTGGTACCCATTATAATGTAAAGCTATTCCAGGGGGGCAGGGAAGATGGCTCAGTAGAATAAGCACTTGCCCCGCAACTGCAAGGATCTGAGTTCAATCCCCGGTTCCACCAAAAAAAAAAAAAAGTCATTCCACTGTAATATTCAGGAATAATAACAGGAAAAAAGTCTTCATTTTGTTTCAAATATTTTCAATCCACAGTTGACTGAATCTGCAGATGTGCAAATATGTCCTGTAAATTAATCACAAATGCCTTACATGTCTCCAAACTGAGGACCTTAGTGTAGTCTCAAGTATCTGCATATTAACTGAACAATAAAGCTTAAAATAACCATGGAGCCAGCTGATTATGGACTGAAACCTCTATAAACTGAACTAAATAAATCTTTAGGCTCCAACTCAAAACCTAAATCCTTTATCAGCTACCACATTGTAGCTAGCACTCTACAAAGTGATAAGAAGAGTTTTGCATATTGAATAAGTCTTAAAATCACTTTAAAAACAAGTGCTCACCAGTGCAAGTAACATCCTCCTTTTTCATGAGTTAACACATGTTCCTCACAACCTTACAAAGCGAGTACTATCCCTGCTAAGTAATATATCAAAAAGAGGCACAAATCCATTAAGGAATTTGCCGAAGACTACACAGTAGGAAAACTTAAACACGAGGCTCACAGCAGGAAAATAACATGGAGAATGAAAGAAAGAAATCAAAGATTAAGCCGGGCGTGGTGGCGCAGGCCTGTAATCCCAGCACTCGGGAGGCTGAGGCAGGAGGATTGTTGTGAGTTCGAGACCAGCCTGAGCTACAAAGTGATCTTAAGGCCAGCCTGAACTGCATAGTGAGACCCTGTCTCAAAAAGACAAAAAAAAAAAAAAAAAAAAAAAAAAAAAAAAAAAAAAAAAAAATCAAAGATTAGGTCAACATTTCAAGTTTAGCAGACTCTGAGCTGGGCAGAATGGGTTTTGTTACAGGATGAGAGATAATGGGTCCAAAGATGTTCAGTTAGAGCCTAAGGTAGTGTTGGAGGCTGTCACACAGAGGTGAAAGTTGAGAATGACAAAAAACACACTGCCTGAGGCTGGCTGTGGCCGAAGGGTAGTGGTGATGCTTGTGGACCTAAAAGAGCCACCCAGGCTGCAACAAAGCAACCAAGAGTAGGAAAAAACAATTTACAGGTGAGATTATTTGATACAGCTGTTTCCCAATTGGTGAACCCTGATATGATCCTTCAGCCCAAGAACAGTCACCTTCATTTGGTGCAAGCTTTTCTTAAAAAGTAATTTTGATGCATTATTAACTGACTGTGACAGTACCAGGGTCTGAAGGCCAAACAAAGAAGGATTAAAAACGAGGGGGACTGAACCAAGTGTCCTGACTTTAATGGGGTAAGAAGACAATAGTAACAGGGCCACAAACACTACGCAAAGCCCTTCTCCTTGGAAAGTACTCTTTTTTAACAACTGCATGAACAAGCTGTTTAACTAGGAATGTTGGACAAATACTTTAGCCAAGGAAAAAGGACAATATATTCCTTGTATAAAAGGAATATACAATCAAAGCACTTGATTCAATGGTGTTCATTTTAGAGAGCTCTGAAGGTATGATGACACATTCAACTTGCACCAGTCACCCCTTCCAAGCCTCTCCTGTCACCTGCTTTAAGGGAAGCTGATCTGCACTTCTGAGAAGAGTCAAAATCAGAGTTAAGTGACACCCTAAGAATGAGACCATGAACAATATCTGAATCCTTAGTAATTCAATGCTTTTAAGTATTTAATGGATTAACTTCTCTTTTTAATCCTTATAACAAAACCATGAGGTGAGTTCCCTTTTCAAGTGTGAAAACTGAAGCTCAGAAACCTGACATAGCCAGCCCAAGCTCCCACAGCTTGAGCGTGATGGAAGCAGGACACAAACACCTGAGTCTACAGGAAGGTCTCTTATTCAATACTGCATCATGCTGGCCAGTGCTCTACTTCTGAACTAGGATTTTAATGAACAGTTTCAATATCTTTATTCTCTTATGAAAAAACAAAATCTTCCTAACCAAATAATTACACATTACTCAGTACAAGAATAAACCAAAAAGACTCTTTTTGTTGTTGTTTTTTGGTTTGTTTGTTTTTGGTGGAACTGGGTATTAAACTCAGGCCCTTGTGCTTGTCAGGCAAGCGCTTATTCTACTGAGACATCTCCCCAGTCCCCAAAAAGATTCTTAAAAGAAACATAAGATCAGGGATATAACTCAGCAGAATAAGCTAATTACAGAAAATAATCTTTCCCTGGTACAGAAAAAAAAAAATTTAAGAAACATAATACAAAATTTCTCTTTAACCAGGATGGAGTACTACACTGCCATAAAGAAAATGGATACAACTTGAGAACATAACGTTAGACGAAGTCAGGCACACAAGCCCAAATACTCCATGGTTTTTATTATATGAGAAACACTCTACATATACACACACACACAGAGCAAAACAAGAGATAAACAGGTTAGAGGGAGAAGTCCAAGTATTTCCCCAATTACATATTTCATCATTTAAAAAAACACCAAAACACCATATATATATATATATATATATATATATACATATATATATATATATATATAATTTTAGCAGCTTTTCTTAAATGCAGACCATTCTGTGAATTATCAAACCTCAAATACAAACCATATTTGTATACAGCAATAGCCTCAAATAAATTTACCCTGCAAAAACATTTAAAACGTTACCTATAAATGAATGTATTCTCAGTGCATCAATAAGCAATAGATGTAGGATGCTCAATCATATCACATTACCTTTACAGGCTGACAGGGCTTTTAACTAAGTGTTTCCTACTTGTAAACTAACATAATTACCCTGAAATCTAGTTAGGAGTCGAAAGAAACTCCCTGAGGGAAAAGGAGGACATCATAATTTGGCAGTTTAATACCACAGATCCTCTTTCGACCAAAGCCATTTAACCACCCACCTCCATGTTTCGAAAGGACATGCAGGAAAGCAACTCATTAGACCAGCAGTTCCCCAGGGACCAGCTGAAAGATAGTATGTGCCCCACTACAAGCTGATGGAGTCAAATTTTTAACTGCACAAGTTTTTGGTCGAAAAACTTCCATGGAAATATGGTTAGGTCCGTTGGAACTTTCCCTAGGCAATTCTAGAAATACAGAGCTTGCCAGGCAAAGCATTTGTTGCTGCTGTTGTTGTTTTGGTTTTCTGGGGGTACCAGGGACCGTGGCGAGAGCCGCCCGCGTCCTCTGCTACAAGGGGCGCCGGCGAGGTGGGCGCAGGGGGTCGCGGGCCTCGGTTCCGGCACGCCGGCCGCGCGGGGCGGAGGGCAGGCGCGCACTCCCCGGACGCCTCCACCTGGCAGGAACCGAGATGCCCGCGGAGAAACACCGCCGAGGGGCGCGGAGCAGGCGGGAGAGCCCCTCGCGGAGCTCCACTCACCAGGAACTGGAGCATGTTGTCGGAGGGGAGAATCGAAAGGGCGCCTGGGCAGCTACAGCTACTCTAGTCGCTCGCCCAGCCTCCCCTCACGGGAGCGGAAGTTGTCGCCAACCGCTTCCGGGTCACGCCCCGCCCCTACTGTTCTTGTCCGGAAGCGGTCGCAGTGCCACAGCGCCCCCTGGCGGGAAGCTCCAGAATCGTCGCCTGGAGGAGAGTCACAAGCCTAGCGGGGCCGCTTTTATATCAACCTGTATTACTGAAAAACAGAGTGCTGGGGAGATGGCTCAGTGGAATAAGCATTTCCCTGGCAAGCCCCGGTTCTGCAAAAAAAACAGAGAAGCGTGACTCTGATGTATGGCTAAATCTCTCTGGCCCAGAAGACAGGATGAAGCAGTAAGACAAACCTTCATTCACACCTAAATCACCTGGGAACTTGTGCAACGTCAACCCTCTCTAGGGCCACATAGACTCCGGGGGAGAAAGAGAGAAGGGTTATATTTTTCAAAATCTCTAGGAGTGTGTGTGCCGCTGACTCGAGGTCCCATGGCAGAGATCAAGGGTTTCATTGCTAGGGTGGAGGCTTTTGCAGCGTGTCTGGCACAGCTAGGTCACGTCCTGATGGCCTTGCACTGCCCGGCAGCCGCAAGCAGCAGCCTAACGTCTCTAATGCTGCTTCTGCCTCTCTAAAGGAACGGGTCGGTATGGAGGGCAGCTCGGCCTGGAGCCCCGCCCAGCCGCAGCAGTCATACTCCAGGCCACCTCCTAGTCCTTTTCTCCATGTCTCTCAATATGCCCTGACACCACCCTTCTTTTTACTTAGCTACTTGTATTTTAATTTACTAATGTATTTACTTATTTATTTTTATTTTTAGGGAAGGATCTACAGGGTGTTTAGGGTCTCACTACTAGATCGGACTCACAGTGATCTGCCTGCTTACAGCCTCCCAAGAGCTGGGATTACAGGCACACACCACCATGCCCAGTCTCAGTTGCCATCTCGGTGCGCGCTGAAGGCAGGGCAGGTGAAGCAGGCTCAGGGATCAAACCCCCAGCCCCTGTGCCTACTTGCAGGCGTTTTAATCCGCTGAGCTATTCGGCTAGCCCAGAATTCTCATTTTAAGTAATAGAAAACTAAATCGTATTCGCTTAAACCAAGAGGAGATGAGTTACATGACTACACTGAACGAAGACGGGGTAAAGAAAGCTGCAGAATTTAAACAGCATTTCTCAGTTCCTGTTTTCTGCATACATCTGCTCCACTGCTTCTCGCTGACAAACTACAGAAGAGTATCTGTATGATCTTAAGTTGTAGAAAAGTTTAGATAAACCATAAAGAGCACAAACCATCTGGGAAAAGATAGGTAAATGGGATGAATTAGTGTATACAATATCTACACCAATGTTGACAGGATAACAGACTGGGAGAAAAATGCCTGAAAACAAAGAATTAAAGTTCACCTCCTACACATTAACAAAGGAAGATAACCTAACAGAGGGAAAAAAAGGAAAACACGAGGAGAGGGCCATGATCTTCCTATCTCAGTGCTGGGATTAAAGGCCCGTGCCACCACACCCAGTTTCAGTGGGCAGCATGGCGCCTGGGGTTCTGGGACCAGCACAACATGCTGTACTGGGGATCCAATCGAGATCCTTGCGCTTGCCAGGCAGTCGCTTAGACTGCTGAGCTATCTCCCCAGCCCAGGGATCTGTTTTTGTTTGTTTCACAAACAAACAAGACCTTGAGCAAATGGGGTGATTTTAAGATTTGAGGATATTAGGTTTATGACATGCAATTAGAGACTTATCTGGAGGATGATCACCTAGATATTATTTGAACAACTGACAAAGAACATGATTTTTAAGATAATATTTAGTAGAAATGATTAAAGCAATGGTGGAAGGTTTGCTGGAAGCAAGAGATTCATTCTCTAATGAATCATCCCATAGATTACTTACTGGGTTGAGAAAGATAACCTTTATTTTTCTAGGGGGAAGGAAGGGTCTACAGGGTGTTCTGGGTCTCACTACTAGCTCGGACTCACAGGGATCTGCCTGTTTGCAGCCTCCCAAGAGCAGGGGTTACCGGCGCACACCACCACACCCAGTCTCAATTGCTTCTCAGCGGCGCTGCTGGGGCGGCCTACACAGGTTTAGGGATCGAAGCCCCAGCCCATGCACTGCTTACAGGCACTTTAATCTGCTGAGCTATTTGGCCAGCCTGTAAAACTAAATGTAAAAAATTTCTCTGTTCAACTTTCTGTGACACTGCTTCCTTGTAAGACAATAAGGAGACTTGGCGAACAATCGATAAATCATAAATAGACTGAGCATTCCCAGAACAGACCTACAAAATAAATCAAAGGTTCAAATGTTTCTAACTGCACAAAATAAAGAAGGTGTTGCTAACCAACTGAAAAGTGTTGCTGTGGTCATCAAGACCACGCATACGCAGATCTCCGTTAAACAAAAACTAAACGATGCTCCCAGAAAAATATATGCTGAGTAATGGGCACACTGTCTCTAAAGGTACTGTTCTGTGTTAAATGACAAATTCGTTTGCCAAACAGGATATGGTTTCCAGTTTTAAAACCTCTGTACTTCTAAGGTTCCTCGTCCTTTGTCCTCTCCTGCATGAGTATAGTCAAGTGGTCCCAGGCCTGGTATAAATTTTAATATTGGATTCTGGTCTGGTTTCTATATTGAGAACCCATAACAATGTGCAAACAGAGGACAGCTGGTATCTAGGTAAAGCCATATATACATTGTTTCATTGTACTTCACTTTCAGTTCTTTTGAAGATTCAAAAATCTTCAAAGTTTGGAGAACAATACATAAATATTTAGAAAAGAGTAGTGTTATGGTTTGTGTCTTTTTGTCTCCCCCAAAGCCTCCTATAATCACGGGGCAGACTTATAGAGTTTGTGCTTAATTCATGATCCAATGCTGGGATTATGGGTGTGAGTCTACACCCTCGGATGGATAGCTTGCTCTGTAAATATAAATATATGGAAATAGGGTCAGGCTCGGCCAAATCAGACAACTACTCCTCTTTCAAGGAGAGTCACCAGGTGGTCCTCCATATTTCCTTCATTTGGGGCATAGGGTATTTAGTCTAGCTGACCCAGCATTCTCCATCCTTGTCTCAGCTATTTCCATCTGTGAACAGGGTGTACTCAGCAATGAGAGAAAAATAGCTAAGACAGAATTTCATACCAGAGAAGTGGGGTCACTGTCATAACTATACCTGACCATGAGGTTCAAAAGCTTTTGGGAATGGCTTGTGGGAAGAGAATGGAAAGGTTCAGAGATCCTGGCTGAAAAAGTAGAGCTCAAACACCTTCAGTTGTTCTGTATGAGGGATCAGTGCTGGATTAAAGGCCTGTGCCACCACACCCAGTTTCAGTGGGCAGCATGGCGCCTGGGGTTCTGGGACCAGCACAACATGCTGTACTGGGATCAAATCTAGATCCCAGTACAGCAAGACCAGAGCTTGCAAGACCAGAAGCCAGATAGAAATCGTAAAAACCAGTTTCAGGAGGTTTCTGCTGGGAAGAAGGACTGCTTTAGTAGATGCACTATGGATGATATGTATTATGTGTTGGAAAAAAGTTTATCTGGATTTTTCTGATGTCCCGAGACTTTTCCTGAGACCGAGGTTAAGGGTGGCAGACTAATTAATCTGTCAGAAGAAATTTCAAGGAAGTCCAATGTTGAGGTGGTGTCATGGCTACTGTTGGGAGCTTTTACCCAGATCTATGTTGAGAATCAAAAGTAAGGAGCCCAAGAGAATGACTTAAAATGTGAGTTTGTCCAGAAAGGAAGCTGTAGTAAAGCTGTGCACCACAAAGATAGAGCTCAGGAGCTCTTGATTGCTGAAAAGAAACAAGAGAATAGAAAAGATGACCTGAGTGCATCATGAGAAGCAGCACATCTCAACCCTTTGCAGCCTCAACACTGAAAAAATGAAAGACTTTTCTTTGTGGAAAAAGTCACAGGGCACCATGTTCCAGAATAGTGGCAGCATGGAAAATTTGTTCTTCAGGACTGGATTCAGAATGCCCAGTGATCCAGGCACTTGACCCTTACAGCTAAGAGAAAGGAAAGCCTGGATACTGCTCCAGCTGGCCACAGACTGTCTTCATCCACATGATGCTGGTTTCAGGTGCATGAAGAATGAAAGAGTTTTGGGAGCAGAAAGCCTTCCCCACAAGTTTCAAAAGACCAGACAGCGTGCCCTTAAGAGGGCAGTATGTAAATCTGTGAGGGTGAAGCTATAGGCACAACAAAGACCCCCAGAAGTTTGGAAAAGCCAGGAACATAAATTTCTTACAGAAAACAGACCAAACATGGAAACAAACAGCACCAAGAAGGTTTAGGATGAAATTTATTACATTGGTGAGCCTCACTGAGATCTCCCCTTTTTTTAGTCATTGACCCACATAGTGAGATTTGGGGGCTTTTATAAGGAGAGCAAATTGGGGGAGATACAAAGGCAGGTCGGGAGCATTGTGATCAGAGGGTTGGGTGACATCATGAGTTGCTAGAGCGGAGCTTAAACATCTCAAGTTATATTGCAAGGTCATCAGTTAAACAAGCATGAGTTACACAAAGGAGCAAATGTCCCACTATGAGGCTTTTCCAGAAATTTCCATCTAGTTTCAGCAGGCTTTATTTCAAATTTTAATCTTTTTATTTTCTTTAAGTTAATCAGAAAAAAATTGTCATCAGAGATGGTGGTATTTAAGGCTGTATAGGAGGTATTAGACCTGAAGGTCATCTGAAGGCTTGATAATGTTTATTCTTTTGTAATAAAGGAAGTGGGCCAATTTTATAAGTAAGGTCCTGTTAAGAGTGGGAAGATGCCTGTTAGTGGCCCTAACAGAGCTCTTGGTCTTGGCTTCCAGTGTCCTGAATTTGCTTGCCAAGTATGGTGGTGAAACAGCTTGAGCAGTAAAAGGCACAGGATGGAAATGACAGTCATTCTGATCCTAAGAAAAGCAGTGTAGGATACACAGGCCAGTGGTTATGCCAGTGCAGAAGAGAGCAAAAGTGGCCCTATGGAGAACTTTAAAGTCTTCTGGGAACTCAGTCCAGAACCCTAGCTAGGCTGACTGAGATTAACAAGAGGAAGGAGTAGCAGAACTGGGTAGCAGAACATGAATTAATTAGGGTAGATGCTCTTAAGTGACATGAGCAGGGCTTTGAGTGTGTTGTCTCCTCAGCAGAGTCCACTCACCCAGGTAGGCTTTACAACAGTCATCTAGGCAAGCTTTTTTAATCCAAGAAAATGTTGGATCTCAGAAACATTTTTTTTTTTTTTTTTGTCTTTTTGAGGCAGGGTCTCACTATGCAGTTCAGGCTGGCCTTAAGCTCACTTTGTAGCTCAGGCTGGTCTCGAACTCACAACAATCCTCCTGCCTCAGCCTCCCTAGTGCTGGGATTACAGGCCTGCGCCACCACGCCCGGCTTCAGAAACATTTATTGCTGCAGAAATGGCCAAAATAACCAAGTAGGGGGGCCTCCAGATGAACTTTAGGAGTTCTTTTTCTAATCCTGTACCCACACTAGATCCCCTGGGTTAACAGTGTATGTGTGAGTGCCTATGGGAATCACTGGCCTATCAGCTATATTCTCATTTATTTGATAAAGGATTTTTCCTAACTGTGTAAATTGTCCCTGCAGAGATATATTACCTAGATGATGTAGGTCTCCCTGGACACCCCTAGTTATGGGTAGGGGGGTCCACCTTTCAAAACTACAACATGTGTATATCCCATGGGTCCTGGTGAGCTTCAGACCTGGAGAAGGCCCACAGTAAGCAAATCTACTCATGGTTCCTGAGTTTCCTGGTGATAGTCAATATTGGCTTTAAAGTTCTAGTCATTCTTTCAACTTCTCCAGAACTTTGTGATCTCTCTGCTGTAAATTCCATCAGATTTTTTAATGCTTCAGTCATCTTCTGGGTTATTTCCACTATAATTGTAGGCCTATTATCACTGCCTATGGTTAGGGGCAGGCCATACCTACAGATCATTTCTCTTAGTAATGTTCTATAGACTTCAGTGGTTTTCTCTGTTCCAGTGGGAAATACTTCTGGCCATCCAGAATAAGTACAGGAAGATTTTTTGGTTTTCTTTGGCTAGCTCAGGTTGCCTCCAGAGCAGGTCTGGTAAGGCCTGAGGATATGGGAATCGAACCACAGCATCCTGGAACTGAGTGCTTTGTTTAAGCAGTCACTGAAACAATCAAGCTAATGGGCAGGCCCCCTCACCAGAATGTTGTACTTTTTTTTTTTTTTTTTTTTTTTTTGGTGGAACCAAGGATTTAACTCAGGCCAAGGAAGCGCTTATTCCACTGAGCCATCTCCCCAGCCCCTCCTCCCCAGAATAAATACAGGCAAGTACTAATTGAAACTTGTAGGGCCAGCCAGCAGATAGCTCAGATTAAAGTGCCTGCTTAGGCATACACAGGGACTGGGTTCAATCCCTGGCATGCCATTCTGGCCCCACCCTGGCGTGTGCTGAGATGGCAATTGAGACTGGGTGTGGTAGTGCGCACCTGTAATCCCAGCTCTTGGGAGGCTGAAAACAGATGGAGCACTACGAGTCTGATGTACATAGTGAGACGCTATAGACCCTGTACTAAGTACATTCTTTAAAAATATATTTGTAGCATCTGCACAGCTTGACTTAAGTAAAATCTATTTGTAGGACTTCAAAAGGGGAAATTCCAGCATTTTGGATACCAGGTGGAGGTTTAGGACTAGATAGGGGCTAGTCTTTGCACAGGTTTGACATCTCTGACTAACAGAGGCACAGATTGGGGTGTCTCAGTTACTTTTCTCTCATTGCTGGGAAAAAATATCTGACACACAAAATTAAGGAAGTAAAGGTTTATTTAGCTCATAGTTTGTGGAGGTTTCAGTCCATTATTAGCTGGCTCGAAGGCAAAGTGATACATGGCAGAGGACAAAGGTCTATGGTGACAGAAAATAGCTATACAGCAAGAGCAAAGGTAGAGAGCAAGCCTCTCTCCCTTCTTTATATAGCATTCAGACTATCCATCCTAGGGCAGGTATAACACTCACACCATAATCCAAGCATTGGATCATGAGTTAATCACAAACTCTAAGGGTCTACTTAGGCAAGAGCAGGTACTGGGGGTCGATCCCTGGCACCACATGCTGCACTGGCCCTGCTCCAAGGTATGCTGAGCTGGCAACAGAGACCCAACATGGTGGTGCACACCTGTAATACCAGTGCTGGGGAGGCTAAAAGCGGGAGGATCACTATGAGTCCAAGCTGTGTAGTAAGACTTTGTACCAAATACATTTAAAAAGAAACCTCTAGAAGCCTGCCCCATGACTACATGAGGCTTTGGGGGAACATCTAGACACAAAAGCTAACATTATGGGAACACCATAACAAAAGCTAACATTGGAATGTAATACTAGCAGCTCAGAATCTGATTCATAGCAATTTTCTTCTATGTATGATGCTGTGATGATGTTTTACCCAGGCATAAACCAGATTTTGAGGAATTCAGCATTTGAACATCCAGTAAATTCCAGCACTGTTTGGGTCTATGTGGGCCCTTTCCTGTTGTATCCACTTAATTTCTTCCTTGGACTAATGGAGGGGCTCACTGCAGAGGTCAAGGACAGTTTTAGGGAGCATTTTAAGTTGGGCTTCCAAACTTTGTTTCAGATCATTTGTTCCCCAAGTGGAGCCCTCTGCTTCCAATTTTGTAGTTTCATCTGCCTTGTGATTCCCAAGAGTAATAGTGTCCATTAATTTGTGGCATCCTTTACAGTGGCTAACAGTGACCTTTTTTGGTTTCAAAATTGCAGCCACTAGTGGGGGAATTTTATCCTTGTTTTTAATTTGTTTTCTTTCTGTCATGAGAAGTCCACATTCCTTGTGCAACATTCCTTGGACATGAATAGTGGCAAAAGCATATCTTGAGTCTATGAAGATGTTTATCCTTTTCCCTTTTGACAACAGAGCCTATATTAAGGTCCACAAGTGTGAGGAAGAGGCTCAGCTAGGAGTGCCTTTTCTGTGGGGACAACTGCATAGCTGGGCTGGCATTTTCCATCCTTGTCTCAGCTACTTCTATCGATGAACAGGGTATATTCAGCAACAGACAAGGGCTCCACCTGCAGAGCCACCTGACTAGCTCAGAGTTCACCAGTTAATGCGAGACAGTTGTAGTCAGGGCAGCTAAGCTCACTGAGCAGGAAGGTAGCTGGATTCAGAGGTTTAGTCAGTTAAAAAGTAAGTTGAGGGATTTCCAGAGTAGTCCTTGAAGCCAAATGACACAGCTAGCGCCCCCTGTTGAGTAGTTCTAGAACAGCATGTGGCATCTGGACTGAGATATTTTGTCCCAAAATTAATTTGTCATCATTTTTCTTTTTTTCTGGAACCGGGGATTGAACTCAGGCCCTTGCGCTTGCCAGGGAAGCGCTTATTTCACTGAGCCGTCTCCCCAGCCCCTGTCATCATCTTTGGCCAGGAAAACCATTGCTGTCAGAGGCCTGAGGAAGCGAGGCCAGTCTTTGGCCAGCAAGTGTAGATTTGACAAATAGGAATGGGTCTTCCCAGGAGCCAATCTCTTGTGTTAGAATCCTAAGGAGGGATGTCTGAGTTCATCAGTGAATGGGTTAAATGGTCTGGCACGTCTGGAATGACTAGGGCCAGGGTAGCTGACAGATGCAACTTGTACGCAGCAGAAAGCATCTTTCATATCTAAAAAGGTGAACTAGATGACATCTGGGGGAAGCAGTTCATAAGGGGACGGTTGAGTGCCTTGGAACATTCCCTCCTCCCAGTGAAAAAGTCAAATGGGGACTATCAGCCAATGCAAGACCTCTGCATCATCAGCCCTGCTACCACCACCTTGCATTCAATTCCAAACTGCTTCATGCGGGAGACATTAGGTTGGATGCTGAGTCAGGCTTCTCTTGACATAGGTACTGTTTAGCCGAAGGAAAGATGGCAGTGGAGCAGAGGTCAATCACCAATGTGGCATGATTGATTACAAGCCCAAGAGGTGAGTCCTCTGCCCATACATCTGCAAACAAGTCTCTCAAAACTTCAGGGTCATGATGGTCAGGCTGATGCATGTGCCATTCTTCTTGGATTATAGTCAGAGTCAATACCAAGTCTGGAGCAGTGGACCTGAGTGTGAGGGAAGATGGCTGATCTGGAGCAAAAGAAATTGTCATTTTCAACTTGGGAGAGTGGGTCACATGACAAGAGAGGAGTATGGAGCTCAGACATGTATAGTTTGATAAATGTGTTGAAAAAATGTTTGAATTCATTTTGACAAAGTGTCCACCAAGCTCACAGGACTTTCTCTGCCAGAATTTCTTTTCAGAGGGAATTCCTACAATGCTGACAACCTGGATCTCCAGGTCAAGAGTAACAGGATGAGTTACAGTTTAATGTCCAGCCCCACTGTCCACCATGAAAGACATAGGTTCCCCCCTAAAATTCTGGCAATAACCATGGGCTTCCAGGGGCCCAGTCTAATGGAACCTGACCAGTCCTATTTATTGTCATCAAAGAGATGAGGAGAAAAGACTTAGGCTGGGGTGGCTCGAGACAATCAGGTTTCTGTCTCACAGATGGAGGGGACATTTATCCTTCCAGTGTCCAAATTATCTGCAGTGAACACATTGGTCAACTACCTGGTCTGCCACCAGCTTTAGGTTGTGAAGCTTGTGGGATTCCTTGTATTGATTGTCAAGATGTGACTGGCCTTGGTGAGATATTTCAAGAACAGACTTTCCTAACATTGCACCCATGAGCTGGGGATATAGCTTAGGCAAGCATAAGCGCCTGCCTGGCCAAGTGTAAGGTCCTGAGTTGAGTTTGATTCCCAGTACTGAAAACAACAACAACAAAAAAACACCAAACCAACCATCAAACAAAAATTTCAGCCAGGAGCAAAGCTGTTTTGCTGGGTTGTGCAATCTGCCTCTTGTCATTGTTCTTTCTTGTCTTCTCTCTCCTGATTCACAAAAGACTTTTGAGCAATGTGGAGTAACTGGGTGGCCTTCATGCCAGTAAAGCCATTAACCTTTTGGGTTTTTCTTCCAGTGTTGGAAGAAGGCAGCACTGACCATGACCATCTGTTGATTCTGAGGTACCTCTGGGTCAAAAGCTACATAGACCCAGTAGGCTTCAGAGTCACTCATGAAATCTGGCTGGACTTTTCCCTGAGTTCTTGAATAACTTCTGTAATCTTAGACATGTTTATTGGCTTCTTGTCTCCCTTCTTTAAGCCTTGCAAGGAGAGCTGTGGGTTACTGACCTAAGGCTTCACAGCCTTTTGCCATATTGTAATACCAGTTCAGGCACACTTAGGGGAGACCTTCACATAAGTGTCAGGATTAACCAGTGTTGGGGACTTTTGCTATCAGCCGGGTTTGGGCCCCATCTAGAATGCAGCAGTGTTCCTCAGTATTAAACAGGGTCACTGGGGATTTGGCTCACTGGTAGAATGCTTCGCTAGCAAGCTGGAAGCCCTGGGTTTGGTCCTTAGCCTCCAAAACAAAAAATAAACCTCCCCTTTAAGCAGGATCATAAGGAGCTGCTGACAGTTACCTCATGTTGGCAGGGGGTTCTGGAAGATGGATGTAAGCTCAGTCACTGCTCAGGGACTTCTTTATGTAGGGTGGGTTGTGGTGCTTGCAATTCAAGAGGTCAGTGGAACTAAATGGCTGATAATACATCAAAGGTGGCTAGTTGGGTGTGCCACTGAGCCCTAGGTAGACACAAAGCAACAGCCAGAGATAAACTGAAGATTCAAACTGAGTGGCAGAGCAAAACTGATGGCTGACAGGGCTTTGTTTCTGTCCATGTTGACAGAACCTGGTAAGGAATCAGTCCAGGGTTCAGGAGGTACTGCAGTAGTTGTAAGCTTTGGAACTTGGAGTCTGGTATAGTGGCTGGAGGCTCCAGATGGGCCACAGGAAGCAGTGCTGGCCACAGTGGTAGAGAAAGTATGGAATCTGGAAGGGCAGGGCCTCCTGGCAACTGTGGCAGCAGCATTTGGATGACCTGGGCAGGATGGGGGCCCATGAATGTAAGGTGGTAGATTGGATTTGGGGACTTCTGGTAGGACCGGATAAAGTTCTCCAGGGTTTGGGGAAGACCTAGATGGGTCTTGCATGGTCTTGGGAATTTGTTTTGATGACCAAGATATTCCTTTTGTCATGCACGGTCAGTTGCAGAACCAAGGCAGCAGACTGTGACATAGGTTTTAAGCAAAAAACTGATATACAGAACTGGCCAGAGTGGCTGGTCTTGGGGTCTCTTACTTTATTCCAGACTTGCCAAACAGCCTCAACACTGAGACTTCCTTTGGGCAGCCAATCTAGTTACAGGTTCAGCCAGTTGATCTCATAGAAAGTTTAGAGCCTCTGAGGTTTCAATTTTACTTCATAGTTATCAGGGAATCCTCTTTTGAAGGTTTTTATCATACAACCAAAGGCCACAGGTTTACTTGTACTTGCACTCACTCCATTTCGCTATGGTGTATCTTTCAACAGTGATGCAATAGAGTGGGTGCTCCTCAAATGAGGAACTAAATATTCATAGGTGCTCCCCTCTAAGACTTAAATCCATCTGGGAATTAACTAAGCATGCACATACAAGCCCAATCACTTAGTTTAAGCCACTTAGATGCAACTATGGAGCCACAGAAATCTGACCCACTCAAGCTCTGTACAGGCTCTATGGTCCCAGAGGGGCCTCTGACTATGGAGCACAGACAGAACCTACTGCTTTTGCCACTCATTAGAAACATTCATACAATCATTCAGCAGGCACTTAAGAGGTTAAAACATTTCAAACCCCTTCCCTCACAGGTGGCCAACTAACAACTACCAAGGAGTAATCAGACTCTCCTTCTGCTCTGGCCTTGGCAGGGCTGCCAGATGGACTGGGGCACCTCTGTAGGTGGTGGTATTCCTTATCTGATGACCCAACTTGACCCTGTCCTTTCCCTTCTTTGGGGTCCGATGAGGGCTGTTAATATTGAGCAGGGGACTCCCAAGATATGGAGGGCATACCATCCCATTAAGCAGCCAGAAGAGGTCTCTGCCTACTAGGCCAACAGCACCACAAAGGTTTAGCAGTGTATGACACCAGTGGGCCTGACTGGGCTCTCCCAGAGTCAGTGCCCCAGCCAGTACTGTTTTGGGACTTTTATAAAGAGAGCAAGCAGGGAAATACAAAGGCAGATTTGGCACACTGTGATTGGAGAGCAGGGTGACATCAGGGGTTGCTAAAGAAGTTCAAATATCTCAGTTACACTCTAAGGCCATCAGTTAAATAAGCATGGGTTAGTTACAAAGGAAGAAATGTCCTGTTATCAGGCTTTTCTGGACGTGTCTATCTGGTTTTGGGGGGAATTGCTGGTAGGCGTTAAATTTCCTTTCAGATTGTCCGAGGATACCTAGGATGGGTCTGAGAAGCTACGGGAGCTACAACCACTGGAAATGCCATCAGAGTGAAGCCACTCAAGCCTTTTGGAATTCACAGCTTGCCACACATTACCTGCTTGTCCTTCTGGATTGTGAACTTGCTTTGGTCCCATTCCTTTGTACCGTTTTTAATGTTTGGAATGAAAATACTTATCTTGTTCCTTTGAATTCTGTAAATATTTAACTTCATTTTCATTTGCACAGAGCCTTGTAGCTGAGTTTGCCTTATACTTTTGAGGAGACTTGGGACTTGGACATTTCAGCAATCCTAAAACTGTTAGAACTTCAGCAACCCTTCCAGATGGACAAAATGCCTTTCAAATAAATGGCTGTGCATGAGTCTTTGGGGTTCCAGGGGCAAAATATTAAGTTTTAATGTAATTGTAATGTTGAACAGACTTAATACTGGTCCTTAAGGATTGTTGAGCCTGTGTAAGTTGTGAGTGCTAACAATAATCATGTCTATCTGGAAGCTTCAAAGTCTGGTGGCCAAGTTGACAGGGGCTGGACTGTAATAGTTGATCAATATGTCAACTTGAGAAGCTTAACTAACTCAGCACAGCGCCAGTGTCCTCACTTTGTAAACATCCCCATCTTGTGCAAGAGGGCAGGAAGAGGGTGTGAGTGCCACACCTGCCCTACTGGGTGGTAGCCTGCTTACAATATAAGGAAAAGGCTTGCTCTCTACCCTTCTGCTGTATTCTGCTGCCTTGACCTACTGTCCTTATGCCATAACACCCTGCCTTCCAATGATGGACTAAAACTTTCACAACTGTGAGCTTAATAAATCTTTTCCTCTTTAACTTTGGGCCCTGGGTATTTTGTCCCAGCAATGAGAGTAAAAAGTAATTAAGACACCTGTATACCAGGTAACTACAGGCTGGGAAAGAAAATGCACTTTCAGATGACACAGTCATTATTTCACCAGGCGAGAAACAGAGTGGGGTTGAAGGTTTTTTTTGCCTTAGAGGTAATAATTTAATGAAAAATTTCATATTCCATCATTCTAATGAAAAATTTCATAATGTATTTCTATAAATGCAAATTACCAAATTGTTATTTTTGCAGAAAAGTGGCAAAAGCTACTTCCTGGAGATGGCATCACTTTCTGAGACATGTCCACAGTGTATGTTTGTAGTCTGAGTAGCTGGTAGGAGAAAAGGCATGGGTATGTTCTTTTATCAACTCTACCCCATGGAGTGGGGATAAAAAGTGTGAGAAGTGTGACATAAAAGGGTAAAAAAATGGGAGCATTTCCAGGCGATGCCGCTAACTTAGCATTCACAATATCTGTAGGGGAAACCATCACCATAAAGGTTTCTGTGTTTAGATTCCCAACAATGCTGATCACTTCCTAGAAAAAAAGGTCAAAAAACTGACTGTAAATTTCCTGTTTTTTTTTTTTAAAGTATTTATTTTTTATGTGAGGACAGAATCAGGCAAAGACGTTTACAAAAAAGATTCCATATATAAAGAAATACCAAAATATCTTTGGTCATAATTTAAAAACAAAGTAGTCTATAAAATGGAGATGTTTTCCCCAATTCATTTCTTCCACAGAAGAGCACTAGGTGCAGGCTCTCAATTCCTTGACAACCTTAGTAGGCCGCTGATACGTCTGACAAGAGCCTGTATGAAACTATAGCGAGATCGAACTTTTGAATATAATCTTTCAATGTCCAAAAGCTTCTTTTGTAGTGATTCTCCAAATATGTTGATGGCATCAGCCTGAAGCTGGAGGCAACACAGATAAGATTATTAGAATTGCTGTCTCAAGTATCTTTTCTCTACAGCTTTCAACTTAAAATAGCTTTCTATTTTTGTAATATGATCTTTCCAAAGTAAAATACTTTCGGATTTTTGTCATGTGGTACCACATTAACTAAACATTCACATTTTCTACCTAGAATTTTATGATCCTGGGGCTAGGGAGATAGCCAAGTAGAAAAAGTGCCTGCCTGGCAAGCGCAAGGTCCTGAGTTCAATCCCTGGTATCACCAAAAAAAAAAAGAAAAAGAAAAAAATTTTATGATCGTAATATTTTTTCCTCTTCCCTTTAATATATAAATGAATTTTTAAGATTACAATAATTACCAATACTGATACATTGACATATATGCAAAAACAACTCCAAAAGGGCCACATAAGTGAGTTAGAAGTCAGGCATGGAGACATACTTCTATTAATTCCAGTCCTTTGAGAGACTGAGGCAAGAGGATAGCAAGCTCTTCAAAACCCAGACTGAACTACTGAGATCGTTCCTCAAAGACCTCCACCAAAAAGGGAAGAAAAAAGGTAAAGAGTAGGTGCCTTTGTGGGAAAAAGAATGGGCACTGAGGCAGGAGGATTTTGTGAGTTGTACACCAGCCTAAAATATAGTTATGCAAGAAGGTGAAGATGAACAAGAAGAAAATAGGAGAAGGAGGAAGGGTGATGTGGAAGAGGCATTTGCTTTCCACTTTATTTTGCAATTAAAACTCCTGCATGTATTTGTAAGAAATACCAATGGAGGGGCTGAAGGGGTAGCTCAGTAGAGTAAGTGCTTGCCTGGCAAATACAAGGGCCTGAATTCAATCCCTGGTTCCATGAAAAAAAAAAGAAAAAAAAAAAGAAATAGCAATGGGGTCTGGCTTGAGGGGAGCTGGTATGTACTTCACTGTCTGTATTTCCAAGGCATATATCTAGTTTTAGATTATTTTTGATGTCACACTGAAAAGGCAAAATTAAGTACAAAAGACAATGAATCTATATGCCTTTAATTCTGCATTAAAAAAAGCAAGAATAAGATGATTCATCTTTTTTTCTTTTGTATTTTAGTAAGGGTCTATAGGGCCTCACCACGATCCAACTCGTAGTGATTCTCCTATGTTCAGCCTCCCAAAGAACTGGGATTACAGGTGTAGGCCACCACACCCAGTTTCAATCACCATCTCAGTGTGCCTCAGGGGTGGGGCCGGCACGGCATGCTGGGGATCGAACCCTGGCAGCTGCATCTGCCTAAGCAGGGGCTTTAATCCACTGAGTTATTTGGTCAGCCCCTCATCCTCCATTCTTAAGGTTAGCTTTAAAACAGAAGACTCTATGTGGGACCATAGTCATTTATTAAACCTCTTCTGGACAATCTCTTCTTTAGCCAGGTCTATACATGGCCTCAAATCCTTGCTTCCTTTATAAAAAAAAAAAAGCCACTGAGGCAAACACAGGCCCAGGATGAATATGTTATCCAGGACACTGGGGAGCTGGTCTAAGACCTGCTGCACCTCTCTTTCTTCCTTAAGACTCAACTATCAGCTTTAAGAAGGCAGCAAATAGAGGAATTTGCAAAGAGGCCTCTCACATCGTAACTAAGACATCAGGTCCCTAAAAGCAGATATAGCTATACTTCACCATCCCTAATCCACACTCTCATACCTGCTTGATTAGAAACAAGCCCTTGGTGCT
>PVKA01035312.1:0-22724 GCA_004027165.1 Ctenomys sociabilis
AAAAAAAAAAAACAGTTCCAAGAATCCACAAATCAAAAAGTTTTCTTTGAAAAACTAAATAAACATCAAAAAGAGGCAAAAGAAAATTCAAGTACAAGCGATAAGGAATGAAATGGGTGAAATCACCACAGACCCAGTAGGAATTCAGAAGATTATCAATAGTTACTTCGAGAATCTTTACGCTCACAGAATAGAAGACACAGAAGAAATGAACATATTCCTTGAAAGGTACAAATTACCAAAACTGAATCAAGAAGATATTACAACTCTCAATAAGTTGATAACAGCCAACGAAATACGAAACTTAATAAAAAGCCTACCGACAAAGAAAGGTCCAGGTCCTGATGGATTCACAGCTGAATTCTACAAGAAATTTATAGAAGATATAATCCCCACACTCCACAAACTCTTCCACGAAATTGAAAAGGAAAATGTCCTCCCAAAATCATTTCTGGAGGCAAGTATAATACTGATTGCAAAACCAGAGAAAGACATAACCAAAAAGGAGAACTACAGGACAATCTCACTCGTAAACATAGATGCAAAAATACTCAACAAAATCTTGGCAAATAGAATACAGCAAATCATCAAGAAGATCATACACAATGACCAGGTAGGATTCATCCCAGGGATGCAAGAATGGTTCAATAATCAAAAATCTATAAATGCAATACACTATATTAATAGACTGAAATCTAAAAACCTCAAGATCATCTCAATTCATGCAGAGAAAGCATTTGACAAAGTCCAACACTCATGCACATTCAAAACCCTTCAGAACACTGGAATAGATAGACTCTATCTTAACTTGACAAAAGCCATCTATGGTAACCCAAAAGCTCATATAATCCTAAATGGGGAAAAACTGAAATCTTTTACTCTTAGATCAAGTGCAAGACAAGGATGTCCTCTATCGCCCCTCCTGTTCAATATAGTCTTGGAATCCTTAGCAACAGCCATTAGAAAAGATGGAGAAATAAAGAGAATAAGAATAGGTAAAGAAGAAGTTAAATTATCACTATTTGCAGATGACATGATACTTTACTTAGAAGACCCCAAAAATTCCACCAAGAAACTATTCGAACTGATACGGAAATTCAGTAACATAGCAGGATACAAAATCAATACTCAAAAGTATATAGCATTCCTCTACAAAGATAACAAACATACTGAAAGGGAAACAATAGAAAAAATACCTTTCACAATAGTACCGCAGAAAATGAAATACCTTGGGATTCACTTAACCAAGGAAGTCAAAGATCTTTTCACAGAAAATTACAACACCCTTAGAAAAGTGATTATAGAGGATTGCAAAAAAATGGAAAGATATTCCATGCTCCTGGATAGGAAGAAAAAACATCGTGAAGATGGCCATACTCCCAAAATTGCTGTACAGATTTAATGCAATCCCTATGACACTATGACCAACATACCTCCCAGATATAGAGAAATCAATCCTAAAATTTATTTGGAACCACAAACGACCTAGTATAGCAAAGGCAATCTTGGCCAATCAAGACAAGGCAGGAGGCATCACAATTCCTGATTTGAAATTATACTACAAAGCCACTGTGATAAAATCGGTATGGTATTGGCAACAAAAAAGACCTGAGGATCAGTGGAATAGATTAGAAAGTGCAGAGGCATCTACGAAAACACTCAGCCATCTGATCTTTGACAAAGGAGCTACATAAGCTCACTGGAAGAAAGATAGCCTCTTTAACAAATGGTGCTGGAAAACATGGCTTTCTACGTGCTGAAAACTAAAACTTGACCCATCTCTATCACCATGCACTAAGTTAAAGTCAAAATGGATTAAAGATCTAAACATTAAAACAGAAACACTCTATCTCCTGAAAGAGAAAGTAGGAGGAACTCTTGAAGACATAGGTGTAGGTAAAGAGTTCATGAACAAACATATATTGGCACGGGAAGCTCTTGAAAGAAACAACAACTGGGATCAACTCTTCTTAAGCAGCTTCTGCATGTCAAAAGAAACTGTCAACAGAGTGAAAAGACAACCCACAAAGTTTAAAAAAATCCTAACTAATAAACAAGCCGGGCGTGGTGGCGCGAGCCTGTAATCCCAGCACTCAGGAGGCTGAAACAGGAGGATTGTTGTGAGTTCGAGACCAGCCAGAGCTACAAAGTGAGCTCAAGGCCAGCCTGAACTGCACAGTGGGACACTGTCTCAAAAAGACAAAAATAAATAAATAAATAAATAAATGAAAAGAAAATAAAAAAAATAAAAATAAACAATCAGACAGAGGACTGCTGTCTAGAATTTATAAAGAACTAAGATATAAGAGGGCCCTCAACTTTAAAGACCCAATTCAGAAATGGGCAACTGAGATGAATGCACACTTCTCAGAGGATGAAATTAAAGAAGCAAATAAATATATGAAAAAATGCTCCACATCGCTAGCCATTCGTGAAATGCAGATGAAAACAACACTGAGATACCATCTCACTCCAGAAAGAATGGCTATCATAAGGAAATCAACCAACAACAAATGTTGGAGAGGTTGTGGGGAAAAGGGAACACTTCCAGACTCCTAGTGGGAATGTAGACTGGTACAACGATTGTGGAGGTCAGTGTGGAGAATCTTCAAAACAGTAGGACTAGAAATCCCATTCAAGCCAGCTGTCCCCCTACTGGGAATTTTCCCAAAGGATCTGGATTCGTTGTATCATAGAGATATATGTGTACCTATGTTCATAGCAGTGCAATGTGTGATAGCAAAATCTTGGAAACAACCAAGATGTCCATCACATGAGGAATGGTTGAAAAAGTTGTGGTATTTCTATATAATGGAGTATTACTCAGCTATTAAAAATAATAAGTTCGAAGCTTCATACTTTCATACTGAAGTGGATGCCACTTGAACATATACTCATAAGTGAAATAAACCAGACACACATGTGTAAATATCATATAGTCTCCCTAGTATAGCAACTGAAAAGCAGAAATACTAAAGGAAACGTACAACAAGTAAAATCAATTGAGTCTGATAAGGCAAAGTGAATGGTATATGCTGCAGGATAGTAATCAGCTTTTCTTCTGGATGGTTAACAACCTAAGATCACAAGTCAGAGTTGGAGAAATAGAAGAGCCACAAGGCCAGCCAACATTTTGGCCCTAGCCTTTCAGGGTCAGCGAAGACTCAGGACATAGGAGTACCCGTACTGCAACATCATAAAACTCAGGTGACCTCCAAATTTTCTGAACAAGGAGATGATGGAGCCACAGAGGAAAGAGACTGAACTTCTGTATTGTGCCTGGGGAGAGTCATATGAAGAGAAATCTTTCTCTCAAGCTCTCACAGAGAGCAAACAGGTCAAGCATTGGCCGTGACTCATCCACATGGATGACACAGACAAAGGAACTACAGAATAATGTACAGGACTACAAGATAAACCCTGAGAAGATTTCACTGACCACATAGGAAATATAAAGTTCATGTGTTGGTATATAAGTCTTGCTCTATCTAGTTCTTAACCATCCAGCAGAAAAGTATAAAAATGAAGTATACATCATGGGGCCATAATATTAAGCTGAGCTGTAAATGGCTATGGTCGACAATGTCTTTGACTAACTCACTATGGTTGTATAATGCTGGACTGTGTTGGATTGTGCTGTCGAGTTGAAGCACCTAAGTTAGTTGAATGACAATGGAGTGCCCACACTTGACAGGTGTAGACAAAGGAAGGGGTGTAGAAAGAAAAAATCATGATGTGTGTGTATAGACAGTACAGTTGGGATAGATAACGCTGTGCTTCTACATAATTCTTTGAGAGGCAAGATCTACACTCATGGTGGTTGGACAGGATATTATGTCGGCTTCTAGTACTATGGTCATCCACTAGGAAAATCATTATTGAGTTTTTATATAATTCAGGTTAAAAAAGTAAGATAAATAAGCAGCTACACTCTTAATTCACTGATAAGAGATATCTGCTCAAATAATATCTGTAAATATAATATCGTGTATGCACCTTGTACAATACCAAAACATTATGAAAACAGTTTAAAATGTACTCATTTATCGAATCTGTATTGTTAAGGTGCCTTGAAACTGTCTGATTGACATTTGTAATTCAATAAAAGAAGAAAAAAGAGAATTTCCCTTGAAATGTATGTTTGGGCTTAATGCCTTCCAGCGGAGGGTTATAGGACATTACAAATTCATTTTTGCTTTGCAAGCATATAATAAACTGACTCAATGAAAAAAAAAATTGAACCTAGGCCTTGCCCATGTTTGGTAAGCATGATAATACTGAGCCATATTCACAGGCTGAGAAACTCTCTAATTGCCTTTGAGATTTAATGTTTCTGTCAATAGAATGGGTGCAATTGCATCTGGTCTCTGGTGGTGTTTCAGGGAGGATGAGATAATGTCTGCAAGGAGCCTGGAACTTCAGAGATGAGAGGAACTACATAAATCCAAAAAAGAGAAGCTCCACACTGTTATTATCCAGTGGCCATTGGACACCTTCAGCCATCCGTCCTGTCTCCTTCCTCAATGCCTTTGACATGGTTTGCAAGCACCTTGGAATGTGATTGTGTGGATTTTCCCATTCTCTTCACCCTGATCTGCCTTGGTCTCCTGCTGTGAGATCGAAGGCCACCCCTTTTTGGGGGTGAGAGGAAAAGTGAAGCAACCCTCAAGAACAGTTACACTTGTTCCTGATTCTCACAGCACTTGGCAAGTCACTACTTTCCTCTGGGTCTGAGCTGAAAGCAGATGGTTGTACTGGGTCATCTCCAAGTTTCTTACCAGTTTTGGGGATGTGGACCTGACATCTGCCTGAAAAGCAATGTACAGGAGGTAGGACAAACCTGGAGAATTTCTATACAGGAGGGGTGGGCTGTGCCGGGAAACGCATTGAGGAATCAGACCAAATAAAGCCTTGAAATCAGGCAGAAAGGTTGAGAATTCATGTCACACAGTCTTTGCCTCTGCTATGAAGTGAAGTGGTGAAGTAGAAAAGACCAACTTGTGGATTTCTGGCCACACAGAGCTGGTTTAAATCCTGGCTTTGCCACTAGGTAGCTGTAACTTTGGGCATGCTATTTCTCCTTGAGACTCTCTGTGTTTTAATTTTCTGTACAAGGTGATTAAACACTCATCTCCCAAGGTTGTTAAAGATTCAGCAGTGTTAGTACACATGAATGAAGTAGGTATTTAGTATTCATGAATTCCATTTCCGTGCACTCACCTACTGCCTCAAGGTACTTGTGCTTCTCAAATTCACACTCATTGTGCCTTTGTGGTCATTCTTGGAGAAGCACACAGTGTGAAAACTTTGTGTCCTTCAACACACTCATCCCACCGGAGGCTGAGCAAGGTGATGCTGCTTCCTTGTCTAGCTCTCTCTTGCACAAACAACTTAGTGCCATGTTTCTGAGTTTCTGTGCTTTTGGTTGGTGATTCTGTTGCCTAAATAAGCCCTCAAGCACAGTATTTCTTACTATTCCTGTGTAAGAAGACTGGGTTAGGGTTAGCTTTATGAAGAATATGCATGTGATATATAAGCTCCATTTGAGCATGAGTTACAGGGTTTTCACCCACAATTTCAGTGTTAATAGGTCAATAAAGTACTAAGCAGAAACCAAAGTTAAGCATCACTTGGTTGATGAAATATGACCAGAAACTCACAGGAACCTAACTCTGGATTTCATATCTGAATGACGGTTCAGCATTTGCTAAATCTGTTTCCGGGGAAACTTTATATAAATAAAACTATGATGAATAAAAATTAACAATATTGAAGATGTACTTCCTTTTTTGTGGGCCTTTGATAGGTTATGCCATAGTAACAAGTAACAACTCATAGTACTCCATGTTTTACAGTCTAAAAGATTCTGTCCTCATTCATGCCATCTGAAAACTTTGAATCAGCTGTAGTGTTACTTCAGAAGGAAAAAGTCAGCCTCCAGGTGGAGCATGCCAAGTTCATGTCAGAGGAAAAACAGCTGGTGATAGAACAGAGTCCACAACTGCTTTATGGATTCTGCTCAGAAATCTGTGGCATACACCATTATGTGCACTGGTCTAAGCAAAACACTTTCTCAACCCATTGTCCCTGAGACCTAAACCTATGCCTCTCCCAGGTACCAAAGCACCTGGTAAAGGAAGAGTGCAGATAATCAATCATATATGAGAAAGAAGGGTAGAGTGCCTACCTAGGAAAGCACAAACATGAGTTAATGCAATTACCTGTCCTGGCTCTCATATATCTTACTATGAGCCCTAGATTAGACAAAGCGGATGATGAAATGTTTGTGGTAGATGGACTATTTGTACTAGTTACTCACAAGGAGGGAACTTTTATATATTGAGTAATGGCTAAAGCCATTATGCGAATGGTTTTGTATGCATTTGTCCGGGTGTATTTGTTGGGTATGTGCTCAGGAAACACACACAACATTTATGGAAAGCATCACATCAAATAAATTTTTGACAAACTGTGAAAAAAAAAAGAGCTACCAAAGTGGAGGGACTAGAATGATGAAATTATTCTCTGAAAAGTATCTAGTCCTTGGGCTTGTTGAAACCTGAACACTCAAGGGGAACAGAGAGGGACAGAAAGAAATGTGGCCTTTTAGGGTCTGCTAGAAATCTGTTCTGTTAAGTCTGTCATATGAAAGCCTACACCACTCAGACCTAGATGCAACTCTGAGTTTCATTGAACAAACAAACCCACTAAAAGGCAGCTAGATCTAATGCAGCAACAATAGGTTAGAGAAGGTAAAACACTTAGCTATTAGGATGACTCAGTCATGGGACAACTGTGTGATCTTCAGTAACTCTCTTTACTTCTCTGAGACTCAGTCCCTCAGTCAAACAAAAGACTTGAATTAGAACTTCTAAAGGCACTTGCAGCTCTACCATTTATGAATCACTCCTAGTGGACAGGCATCCCAAATAAGCTCTTCAGAACAGGGCATGAGTTCACTTTCACTTTCTAGTACCACACAGTTTTACACAGTTCTCTTACAGCAGACAGAAAGCATTTCTACTACCACTGCAGCTTGTTGCTTTTATTCAGACGAGAGCTAATCCATACACTGAGCTCTGTAGGAGGAGTAACTCCAATGCTTCCACATCAGGCTCTTTGCCACATCCGGTTTGCCATAGTTACTTGCCATTAACTGTCAAAAGTTCCATCTTCCTTTCCAAAAAATTGGCTAAGAAAAGACGTTGAGGAAATTTGCATGAGTGTGAGTCAAAGGAACCAAGTACAGCCAATAGCCATTTGAGTGCCACTTCTGCTGCCTTTAAATTTCCTTAAGAATGGTCAAAACCTTGACAAAATGAACACCTAGAAGCTGGTCCTACACATAGGACTCCATCCCACAACAGACTCTGGAGCCACTGGAGAGGAGCCCTGCCACATCAAGCCCTTCAGAGTTGCTCCTGAAAGATAATGAGTGTGAAGGATAAAAGCAATGTGAAACTAAACTTAATTCCCACTTCCAGGGTTTTCTGGTCAGCGGGGAGGGTCCTGGTTGATGGGCTTTTTCTAAAGTCTGTGCTGATGATAACTATGAGCAAGAAATTAAAGGTGGCACTGAAATCCTCAGGATGTACAAGGAAATAAGCCCAGAAAAAAGGCATCCAAGGTTGAATGAGGATGTAACTTTGTAGTCAAAGCTAAGCAGAGAATTGAAGCAGCCTGCCCAGTAACTCAGTAGAAAAAACAGGATTTGGGCATCAATTATCAGGAAAATTGCCTTAATTCTTCACTTCCCTTTCACAATAACCTTGGGTTTATATAGAGCCTGTCTTCTAAGGAACTCAAAATACTTGCAGAGATATTATCTTAGTTGTCATCACACCATCACCGTCAGGGAGAACCTGACAACAGTGAGTATTATCAGCCTCATTTTCCTGATGAGATGCAGGCAGGAAGGGAAATCTGCAGAGGCAAAGTAAATCACCAAGTTTATCTTCCATTCAAGTTTACCCAGCAAGATATGGGCAACCCAGCAGAGACTGCTCTTGCCCAGCATTTCTCAGAGATTTCTTTTTAACCCTAGTTCATCCAATGCTTGTCAGAACACTACGTTCTGTGGACAAAGGTCTAAGAAATGCTTAATATGTAAACTAGAATGCCAAATTTAATTTGACCACAAGACTGTCTGTAATCTACAGGCAGTATATCTTCTTTGGAAGCCACATTAATTTTTTTGAGGTACTGGTGATTGAACTCAGGACCCTGTGCTTGCCAGGCAAGCACTTATTCTACTGAGCTATCTCCCCAGCCCCCCTGGAACCCACATTGTGAACCACTGATCTAGCTAATTAGACTGATATGAGCATTGGCAGAGTAAACAGATCAGTTCTGTTGTAGCCTAAATTCTAGTGATTTTTTTTTTTACAGGTATAGCTTGATATCAACAATCAATGAACTTGCAGGTATGGTGGTACATGCCTATAATCCCGACAGTTCGAAAGCTGAGCCAGGAGAATTGTATTGAGTTGGAGGCCAGGGTGGGCTACATAAATGGATTCCAGGCCACCCTGAACTATCTAGCAAGACCCAGTTTCAAAAGAGAAAAACAGTGAACAGAAGATCTTGATGAAACCAAAAGACCCTAAAACTATCATCTCTTCTGCCACAGGGCAATTAGCCAAATTAGAAAAGAAGTTATTCAAGAAGTCACCCACTTCTACTGACACTTCTTTCATATAGGACCCAAAGCTATATTTGGTCTTTCACTTAAGGGAGGAGAGGCTTGATTCTATGCAGGCCCTCTTAGTCCTCACTCTTCTCTAGCATAATTTTGTGCCCACCAAGCACTTCAAGCACAAATCATCAGTCTCTAGGCTCAGGCTGGTACTATTCATCTATAGAGTCAGCACCAATACAACAAAATGGGAAACTACAAATGTGCCCCTGTTCTGAGTTAATTGAATGAGTGCTAGTCATTATATATCCGTGTCAAAACTAATGGACAGCACATAAATTTTGTACTGTTATATTGTTAATTATCAGAGACACTACCAAAAGTACCTAAACTGGAAAAGTCCCTGAGGATACTGTCCTGGTTAATTTGTATTTTACATGCAACTCAACCAGCAGATTTAATTTTTATCACTAACATTTTTCATATTTTCTCTTGTAATGTATTAAATATACATAGTATAAGGGAAAATTCCATCACTGAAACTGGGGAATTGAATGAAAAGTAAATGTAACACATGTTTACTTGTCATGATCCACTGGTTATGTGAAAAATTTTGTCAGTGATTTTGGGTGAACTATATTTACAAGAAAGATCATAGGTGATTTGTTATTTAGACCATCTGATTTTGCATTCTTTCACAAAGCAACAAATTCTGCTAGGTGGCTACTGTACATTTCATTTGTCTGTTGTGCAAATCCACACTCATATATACCAGATTTACTTAAAACAAGACAGACTTATTAACAAATGAGCCAGACCTTTCTTAAGATGGAGATGTGTTCCGGCCCTAGTTAGTCTGCAGCAGTAGGTCCTTCTGGATCCACTACTAATCATCATCCCAATTCAGAAAGATTTATTCCTAATTTGTGAAGAATTTTACAGTGATACTTTCAGATTCTCTGCAGTCTTGTTTAACTATAGTCTCTGTGCTTTCATACATAGTATTTCTTCTACTTAGGACGCCATTCTCTACTTAACTGCCTGGTGAATTAGTTCTCCAAAATTGGACTTAAATGTCACTTTACTTGTGAAGCACACCTTGATCATAACTCCCATCCCCAGCCACGAACCCTTCCTCAGTGATTCCTCACCACCTTGCCTATCCTTAGTACCATTGTCTGTTTACAGACTTCTATCATGTGTATCCTGAGACCTGAGATATTTTATCTATTTGTGTATTTGTAATATATAACACTACTATGAACACACAGCAGGTATATAATAAATGCAGGTTTCTGGATCACTATCCATAAGGCTGTATTTTTGAACCATGAAAACCAGTGCTTTATTAAAACCACAAATTAAATGTCAAAGAATGCTTAGAAATTTTGTTAATTTGTATTGATCTCTTCTTTGATTAAATACAAAATGACCTTATGGCTTAAAACAAACCAATAAAAAAGAAAGAAAAAAAAAAAAAAAACCTCTATAGCAAACCAGGACCAATATACATACACTTAGTCTGTTCCTTTTTCCCATAGCAGACAGTGTATCTTTCCACATCACAAACTTCACTGTGGTACGAAGACATGAAGATTCACTAATTAAAGAGTTGGGAGACATTGCAGCGATCACTCTAAGCACTTTGGATCACTATTGGCTAAGAGAGGAAACCCTGCTAAGAAAGTTGTGCATCTTTCTGGGAATAATCAATCTGCTTGGAAATCCCACATGCAGGAAGTACTATGTAACTGCCCCTGCTGGGGGGATTTCCATCGCTTTGAAACCATCATTATCCTTCCAATGTGGGTATAACAGGTTGGACCTGATCTGCCTGCATGTTGTTGCAGTATGGCTTGGCATAGGATGAGACCCAAGGACATGTAATGCCAAGAGTAGCCCAACCCCCATGGCACAGACAGACAAACAGACCGACACAGATCCACACAACTTCAACTCACACTCCATGAATCCCATACAAAATCTGCACCATCTCCCCAGCATACATCACTGCTTTCCAGTTTGTCCACTCACACACTGGGAGTGTCCCCTCACAGTTTTACTTCCCCACACCGCAAGCTGACAGCAGCCCAACCTGGAGCTGGATGCTAGTGAGCACTAGTTTTTGTCATTTGTAACAAAGCCCAACACACTCAGGTGCCCCGCTGGAGCAACTTCATCCAGCTCTCCCCGCCCCCAACCTTGAGCTCTCAGAACAAGAGAAAGCTCAGCTCCTCGAAGTGGATGCAAGATGTGGGGGTGCAAAGAAAGAAAACCTTGGTGATGGGCGGGGATACGAGTCCAGGCAGCTTCTGTCCTCTTTCCCCAGGAGTCAAGAGAGAAGGAAAACTGTCAAAGGGACCAAACCGCCTTCCCTCCCAGTCGCCTCTTCCCAATTTATCCATGAAACAAGACTGAAACACAATCTACCCGCTCACACGCTGCAGGCTCCTCCCAGCGGTGCTTGGAGCCACCCGTGCTCCAGTAACCTGCAACAAAGCGCCCCTGCACAGACCTGTTTCAGCCTCTTCGTGGCCCGAGAGAAGCGAAGCTGCTGCCGAAGGTTCTGCCCTATGCCGCTGGCCAGAAGGAACCGGGGATGGGAGGAAGTGCAGGGACTAGAGGAGGAAGATGGACCAGAGGGGATAGGAGCAGTGAGCGGCGGCAGCGGCTGCAGCGACAGTAGGAGGAGGAAGCGGGAGGAGGCTGCTTCTGTGGCAGCTGCTGAGGATGCTCTGGCGAGAGGCAGGGCTGGGTGCCTGAGTTTGGGCTCACGTGCGCCCCACGACCAAGGAATGCGTTCACGTCTGGGTGTATTTAGAGTATGATTATTCTAATTCCGACCTAGTCTGGAACTTGTGGTTCCTGCAGCCAGGCGGAAGTGAAACCCTTCCAAGCTCCCAAGCGTGAGTGGGGGGATGGAATCGGGGGAAGGGGGCGGGACCTGGAAGGAGAAACCCCTTTTGTTAGTATTCTTTCTGGACACTGGTGGCTTAGGACCTCACCTACCTCTCAGAATCCTATAATCGAGCAGAGAAGAGACAAAAAAAGACAAGGAATAATCACCATCATCACATTATGTTGAGTCAGCACTCAATATAAGTGTGGGGAGCTGTTTGGACGACTCAGAAAATATTTTCTTTTCTAACTTGACTTTCATGAGTTGGGGTGCCCATAACTTCATACATTGTGTGCACTGAATCTTTTCTCCTGTCTCTCCTTCCAGTGCTACATCTCTGTACTTTTAGCCAAGGTGTCATACAGTCAAACTGCTCACCCTGTCAGCATTTTCCAGGTCCATAGCTTCTTTGGGTCAGAGGGTGAATAAATCCTCCTGCTGTTTCCTTTCTAGAAAGGAGATACTCAGTTTAGGTGAAACCAAAATTGGTTTTGTACATGTAAGTGATTGTCAGAGATATAGTTTGAGACCCACTTTGGACATACACCTTGAAAGCTAAGAAAGTAGTTCTGAAAAACACAATTCTTTCATGATTCAGCTCTCCACGAACTCCTTCTTTGGGGCTGTGCTAAAAGTCACCTTCTCAGTGTTGACCTTTTGAAAATTTTGGTCCTCTTGGAATGGCTTATACCCACAGAGAATTTTGAGATTTACAAATCCTTTTCCAATAAAAAATTCTCTACAATAACATCGCTCTGAGTTATCCAAAGTAGATGTCATTATTCCTAATTTTATTGTTTACTGGTGTATTTTAGGTATGTGTAATTGTTACCTTGAATATAGGGAATTTGTAATTGTACACAGTACAACTTGATGTTTTTCCCATTTCCCTAGCCTCCCTTCAATCTTTCTTCCCTCACTAATTACAAAAGCATTATTTCCATTTTTTTCTTTCTTCTTACATCATTTTTTTTCTGTTCTTTTCCTTCTATTCCCCTTCCTCCTTACCTACTTCTTCACATATAATATTTTTTTCCTATTTCACACTATCTATTATGCATTTTGGTTCTTATTTACACTTTCAGTTTCTTACACTGGAGAAATGCAATATATACACATGTGTGTCCTATTTATTTCACTTAAAAGTATGGCCTTGAGGTAAATGCATTATCTAGTGGTGTCTCAAACTTATCCTTCTTTATGGGAGAGTACTAGTCCATTGTATAAAAAAAGTCATCTTTATGTATTCATCAGTTGATGGCATTTGGGCTGTTTCCAAGATTTAGCTATTACAACTCATGCTACTAAAAACATGGGCATATATTACTTGGGTACGATGCTTTTAATACCCAGAAGAGGAATAACTGGGTCAAATGGAACTTCTAGCCCTAGTTTTTTATTTTTATTTTTTTCTTAGATTCAAAGCTGATTAATAGGACAGTTTCAATAATTAATACATTGTACATTGTTATCTTCTTAGTGGTTATCCATAATACAAGAAGCAGACAAGATATCCTGTCCAAACACTGTTAGTACAAATCATCTCATTGAGATAAGCAAAAGTACCTGTATATCCATTCTAACTATTTTGTACAAATACAGATAGTCCTTGCTTTGTAGGCCCTTTTTTTGTTTAGTCCTGTCAGAGATGGGTATTCCATTGACATCTAAATACTATAGGTGCATGAACTGAACAAAACAATTCAACACAGTACAGCAGTCCACAATAGTAGTGGGTTATCTGCAGAAGTTGGTGACTTGAGTTTTCACAGCTCAGTATATTAATATGGTTTTACTTTATATACATTGTTTTAATACTTTTCCTCTGAATGGTTAAGACAAAGATAAAGTAAGAACTATATGACATGAAATGTAATTTTGTATTTGATAAGGTCAGTCAAGTACCCTCAGAATTTATCCAGTAACCTTATATCACACATTGGAGATCCTTTGTCAGTGTCAGCCATATGGATGCGTCATGGCTATTGCTTGATCAATTTGCTCGCTGTGAAAGCCTGAAAGAATGCTTTCTCTCCATGTGACTCTCCTTAGGCACACTATACATCATTGATTACATTCTACTGTGGCTCCATTATCTCTTCAATTAGAAAATTTGGGACACAACTGAATTACATAATGTAACAGTACAGATTCTCCTATGTCCTGAGTCTTCACTGACCTTGAATGGCTAGGGAAAAAATGTTGACAGACCTTGCAGCCCTTCCATTTCTCCAATTTTTGATCTGCAAACTTACATTGTTAACCCTCCAGAAAAGAAGCTTATTATTACCTGCAACATATGCAGTTCGGTTTACCCTCACTATCTATCTAATAACAGACATCATAGGCATAACATGGGGCAGGTATTTTCCATCAAGTATTGAGATATTAAATTTTAAGTCCTTATAGAATATGAAGGAAAAAAAATTAAAAAAATAATAATGAACACTTACATATATTTACACAGAAATTTAGAAATCTATCCATATATAGCATTGTAGCAGGACTATCCGTGACATTTTTTTTCTTGTGTCTTATTTTTCACACATTACCCTTTATTAAAAAATATTTCAAAGATAGTTCAGTAATACTTGGTACGTCATGACAAGAAGTACATATTTAGAAGGCTAGAATGACAGGCATTCCAAGTGATCCTTCTATTACACATTGCTATCTTCAGTGCAGTTGTTTGGATCACAGGTATCAGCATATATAGTTAGCCAGGGTGAGATTCTTACCAATTAACTGCTAGTTTCAAAAACCTGCTGATGTTTCTCAGGATCATTGCCTTACCCATCTAGTGTGTATAAATGTATGGTTTTGCCCCTGTCATGTTTCCTAGTTTTTCTCCTTGCCCTCTCCTCATTGTCCAGTCCTCATGTTCTCGCTTTCCCTTTAATTGTGCTATACCTTTCTATTTGTAATTCTTCTTTTGAGTACTTATAGTAGGGAGACTATATGATATTTACATATGTGAGTCTGGTTTATTTCACTTATAAGTATATCCTCAACTGGCATCCATTTAAATATGAAGGCTCCATGTTTATCATTCTTTATAGCTGAGTAATACTCCATTGTATAAAAATACCATATTTTTTCATCCATTCCTCAGGTGACGGGCATCTTGATTGGTTCAAACATAGGGCCATCACAAATTGTGCTGCTATAAATATAAGTTCACATATATTACTATGATATAATGTTTTTAGTCTCTTTGGGAAAATTCCCAGTAGGGGGACAGCTGGCTTGAATGGGATTTCCAGTCCCACTCTTTCGAGGAGTCTCCACACTGACCTCCACAATGGTTGCACCAGTCTACATTCCCACCAGCAGTGGAGAAGTGTTCCCTTTCTCCCACATCCTCTCTAACATTTGTTGCTGGTTTATTTCTTTGTGATAGCCATTCTTTCTGGAGTGAGGTGGTATCTCAGTGTTGTTTTAACTTGCATTTCACGGATGGCTAGTGATATAGAGCATTTTTTCATATATTTCTTTGATTCTTTGATATTGTTCTCTGAGAAGTGTTCATCTCAGATGCTCATTTCTGAATTCGGTCTTAAAATTTAGGGGCCCTAATATTATTATTTTATTTTTTTGTTCTTTATAAATTCTGGAGAGCAGACCTTTGTCAGAGTACTCATGATTTAGGATTCTTTCAAATTTTGTGGGTTATCTTTTTCACTTTGTTGGTAATTTCTTTTGACATGCAAAAACTTCTCAATAAGACGTGGTACCAGTTGTTGATTCTTTCAAGTATTACATGTGCAATTTGATTTTTGTTGACGAACTATTTGCGTACTCCTATGTTTTCAAGAGTTCTTCCTACTTTCTCTTCCAAGAGATTTAGTGTTTCTGTTTTAATGTTTAGACCTTTAATCCATTTTGACGTTAGCTCAGTGCACAGTGATAGACCTGGGTCAAGTTTTATTTTTGCGCATGTAGAAAGCCAGTCTTTCCAGGACCATTTGTTACAGAGGCTATCTTGCTTCCAGTAAATGTGTTTGGCAACTTTGTCAAAGATCACGTGGCTAAGTATGTTTGTAGAGGCATGTGCATTTTCTAATCCATTTCATTGATCCTTAGGTCTATTTCGTTATCAATACCATTCTGATTTCATCACAGTAGCTTTGTAGCATAATTGCAAGTCATGAATTGCAGTGCCTCCTGCCTTCTCTTTGTTGGCCAGGATTGCCTTTGCTATTCTAGGTCTTTTCTGGTTCCAAATAAATTTTAGGAATGATTTCTATAGGGCTGGGTTGTGTGCTTTTGGTAGTTTGATAGAAATTGCATTGAATCTGTAGGGAGTATTAGCCCTAGTGTTTGAGGTATCTCAACACAGATTTATAGTGGTTATGTCAGTCTATACTCTCACTCCTACTGACAGTAGAGAAGGTTTCCTTTTTCTCTCACAGCTGCTCCAGCATTTGTTATTGGAGACATCTTGAAGATAGCCATTCTTTCTGGTGTAAGATGTGGTATATCAGTGTTGTTTTAATTTGAACTTCTCAAATGAACAAATATGTTGAACCTTTATCGTATATTTATTTGCCATTTCTCCTTCTTCTAAGAAGTGTCTTCTCATTTTAGATGCCCATGTTTTGGATTCAGCCTTTAAATTTGGAGGAAATTTAAATATATATGTATTGATGTTACAGTACAGTTGACCTATGTCCTGAGTCTTCGGTGACCCTGAAAGGCTAGGACTAAAATGTTGGCTGGCCTTGCGGCTCTTCTAATTGTCCAATTTTCATCTGTGAAATTAGGTTGTTAACCATCCAGAAGAAAAGATGCCTAGTACCCTGCAGCATGTGCTGTTCAGTTTGCACTAACTGACTGACTCAATTGTTTTTAGTTGTTGTTCTACATTTCTATTTGTATTTCTTCTTTCGAATTCTTATACTAGGGAGACTACGATATTTGCAAATGTGTGTCTGGTTTATTTCACTTACGAGTATATGTTCAAGTGGCATCCACTTCAGTATAAATACTTCAAACTTATCATTCTTAATAGCTGAGTAATACTCCATTATGTAGAAATATCACATCTTTTTCAACCATTCTTCATGTGATGGACATCTTGGTTGTTTCCAAGATTTTGCTATCACACATTGTGCTGCTATAAACATAGGTATACATATATCTCTATGATACAGTGTATCCAAATCATTTGGGAAAATTCTCAGTAGGGGGATAGCCGGCTTGAATAGGATTTCCAGTCCTTCTCTTCTGAGGAGTCTCCACACTGATCCCCACAATGGTTGTACCAGTCTACATTCCCACCAGTAGTGGAGAAGTGTTTCCTCTTCCCCACAACTTCTCTAACATTTGTTGTCGGTTGATTTCCTTATGATAGCCATTCTTTCTGGAATGAGATGGTATCTCAGTATTGTTTTTATTTGCATTTCATGGATGGCTAGCGATGTGGAGCATTTTTTCATATTTTTTTTTTCTTCTTTAATTTTGTCCTCTGAGAAGTGTGCATTCATCTCAGATGCCCATTTCTAAATTGGGACTTTATATTTGAGGGCCCTGTTATATTTTAGCTTTTTATATATTCTAGTCAGTAGACTTTTGTCTGGTTGCTTATGAGTTAGCATATTTTCAAAATTTGCAGGTTGCCTCTTCACACTGTTGACAATTTCTTTTAATGTGCAGAAAATCCTCAAGAATTGATCCCAGTTGTTGATTCCTTCAAGTGATTCCCATGCAAATATATGTTTGTTCTTGAACTCTTTACCTACCCCTATGTCTTCAAGAGTTCCTCCTAAATTCCCTTTCAGGAGATTGAGTGTTTCTGTTTTAATGATTAGATCTTTAATCCATTTTGAATTTAGCTTAGTGCATGGTGATAGAGCTGGGTCAAGTTGTAGTTCTCGGCATGCAGAAAGCCAGGTTTTCAGCACCATTTGTTAAAGAGGCTATCTTTCTTCCCGAGAGTATGTTTGGCCCTTTGTGGAAGATCAGATGGCTGAGTGTGTTCATAGATGCTTCTGCGACTTCTAATCTATTCCATTGATTCTCAGGTCTATTTTTTTTTTTTTTTTTTTGCCAATACCATGTTGATTTTATCACAGTGGCTTTGTAGTATAATTTCAAGTCAGGAATTGTGATGCCTCCTTCCTTTTCTCTATTGACCAAGATTGCTTTTGGTATTCTAGGTTGTTTGTGGTTCCAAATAAATGTTAGGAACGATTTTTCTTTGTTTGGGAGGTACGTTGGTGGCAGTTTGATAGGGATCGCATTAAATCTGTACAGCTGTTTTAGGAGTATGACCATCTTCACGATGTTGCTTCTTCCTATCCAGGAGCATGGAATATGTTTTAATTTTTTAAAATCCTCTATAATCTCTTTTGTTAGGGTGTTGTAATTTTCTGTAAAAAGATCTTTGACTTCCTTTGTTAAGTGAGTTACTATTTCATATTCCGGGGTGCTATTGTAAAAGTTATTGTTTCTATTGTTTCCCTTTCAGTGTGCTTGTTATCTGTGTAGAGGAATGCTATTGGCTTTTGAGTATTGACTTTGCATCTGCTCTGCTACTGAATTGCCATATCAGTTCTAGTAGTTTCTTTTTGGATTTTTTGGGGGTCTTACAAGTAAAGTATAATGTCATCTGCAAATAGTGATAATTTAACTTCTTCTTTACCTATTCTTATTCCCTTTGTTTCTCCCTCTTTTCTAATGGCTGTTGCTAATGATTCCCAGACTATATTGAATGGGAGGGGTGATAGAGGGCATCCTTGTCTTGTACCTGATTTAAGAATACAAGATTTCAGCTTTTCCCCATTTAGGATTATATGAGCTTTTGGGTTGTCATAGATGGCTTTCATCAAGTTAAGATAGAGTCCATCTATTCTAATTTTCTGTAGGACCTTGGACATGAATGAGTGTTGGACTTTGTCAAAAGCTTTCTCTGCATCAATTGAGATGATCATGCAGTTTCTAGATTTCAGTCTATTAATGTAGTGTATTACATTTATAGATTTTTGAATATTAAGCCATCTTTGCATCTCTGGGATGAATCCTACCTGGTCATGGTGTATGATCTTCTTGATAATTTGCTGCATTCTATTTGCTGATATTTTACTGAGTATGTTTCTGTCTAAGTTCATGAGGGAGATTGACCTGTATTTCTCCTTTTTGGTTATATCTTTTCCTGGTTTTGGAATCAGTATACTTGCCTCCAGAAACCATTTTGGGAGGACTGCTTCCTTTTTAAATTCATTGAAAAGTTTTGGAGTGTAGGTATTATATCTTCTATAAATTTCTTGTGGAATTCAGCTGTGAATCCATCAGGCCCTGGACTTTTCTGTGTCGGTAGGCTTTTTATTACATTTTGTATTTCATTGGCTGTTATTGGTTTATTGTGAGTTATTATATCTTCTTGCTTCAGTATTGGTAATTTGTACCTTTCAAGAAATCTGTCCATTCTTCTGTATCTTCTGTTCTGTGAGTGTAAAAATTCTCGAAGTAACTATTGGTAATCTTCTGAATTTCTGCTGGGTCTGTGGTAATTTCACCCTTTTCATTCCTTATTGCATGTACTTGAATTTTTTCTTTCCTCTTTTTGATGAGGATGGCTAGAGCCTTATCAACTTCATTTAGTCTTTCAAAGAATCAACTTTTTGATTTGTGGATTCTTTGAACTGTTGTCTTCATCTCAATTGAATTATGTTGTGCTCTAAGCTTTATTATTTCTTCCCGTCTTTGCACTCTGAGTTTCGTTTGCTCCTCTTTTTCAGATGTTGCAGGTGCAACATTAGGGTATTTATTTGTTCCCGTTCTGTTTTCCTAATGTGTGAGTTCATAGCTATGATTTTCCCTCTAAGAAGTGCTTTCATTGCATCCCATAAATTCTGGTAACTTGTGCTTGAATTTTCATTGAACTGTAGATATTGTTGAATTTCTTGTTTAATTTCTTCTGTGGCCACTGATTGATGAGTAGGGTGTTGTTTAGTTTCCATGAACCTAGCATGCTTTTCTGGTTTCTTTTTTCATTTGTTTCCAGTTTCATTGTACTGTGGTCAGATAATATGCATGGGATAATTTCTGTTTTCTTGCACATACTTATACATGACCTCTGGACTAATACATGGTCTATACTGGAAAATGACCTTTGTGCAGCTGGAAAAAATGTGTATTCAGCTCTGGTTGTGTGCAACACTCTGTATATGTCCACCAGGTCCATTTTTTCTTAGCTCTGGTGCAGTTCTACTACTTCTTTGCCAACTTTCGTCTAGTTCAGTAATCTTTTTGAGATAAGTGTGTGTTAAGGTCTCCTGTTAAGGTTGTGGTCTTAGATATTAGGTTTTTCATGTCTTTTAAGATTTTTCTTACATAGTTTGGTGATCCTGTGTTTTGTGCATAGACATTTATGAGTGTAATCTCTTTCTCTTGAATTTTTCCCATGAGCAATATATAGTGGCCTTCTTTGTTTCATTTGATGCTTCTTGGTTTGAAGTTGAGACTCTCTGAGAACACAATTCCTACTCCTACTTTTTTCTGAGGTGCTGGGGCATGTAGTATTGTTTTCTATCTTTTGACTTTGAGCCTATGAATGTCCTTTTCAGTTAAGTGTGTTTCTTCTATACAGCATAATTTTAGATTTTGTTTCCTAATCCACTGTGCCAGTCGATTTCTCTTAATTGGTGAATTGAGTCCATTTACATTGATGGTTATAATTGAAATGTGGAGACTTATGTTTGTCACACTATGTGCCTGCTGTTGTTTACTCCTTTGTATCCTGTGTTTAATTGTGTGTCCTGTTTAGTGGCTTCCTTCTGTTCTCATTTCTGGAGCTCAGGTCATTGTGGTCTCTCTCTAGAATATTTTTCAGAAGCCTGTGTAGGGATTTCTTTGTCATCATGAAATTCTTTAGTTGTTCTTTGCCGTGGAAGTATTTCACTTCTTCATCTAACTTGGAGGAGAGTTTTGCAGGGTATAATAGTCTGGCCTGGAATTTCTTTGCATAGAGGACTTGAATCACTGTGTTCTATTCTGTGTTTGCCTTTATGGATTGTGAACAGAAGTTCGCTGTAACTGTGATGGGTTTTCCTTTGAATTTGATCTTGTTTTTCTCTCTAGCACCTGACAGTATATTAGTTTTGTCTTGGATTTCTGGGATCTTGACTACTGTATGTCTCGGTGTGATTTTACTTGAGTTGAAGTTATTTGATATTCTGTATGCTTCAGTTACCTGAATGTTGGATTGTTTCCTCTTATTTGGGATGTTTTCTGTGATTACTTCTCCCCAAATTCTTTTTATGTCATTTGTATTGACTCCTTCATTCTCAGTGATATGAATTATTCTCACATTGCTCATACTGGCTTCATCTTGCAGGTGATGGATTATGTTTTCCTGCATTCACATTGTTTTTAAGAGATCCTTTCTAACTTGTTCACTAGCTGCACCAGCATCTTCAAGATCTGAAACTCTTTCTTTGCTTTCACTCAAATGGTTTTTTAGACTTGTGATTGATATTTTTAGTTCTTCTATATCTCCTTCACTCTGTTTCATGCGTTCTATTTATTGCTCATTCAAGGATCCATCATTTTTCTGATCTCAATTTTTTTATCCATGTCTTTGTTAGAGGTAGTGATTAATTCTTTTTCTGCAGAATTTCTTCCAAGTTTGGTTTCCTCTGCATATTTCCGTACTTGTTTCTGTATTTCAGATGGTATGATTTCAAAGAATTCTTTTTTTTCAAAGAATTCTTTTTTGATTTCAGAAATTATTTCTGCTTTGTGTTCCTCATGACCTTCTGCAGTTGTTTCTTTGCTTCAGATACTGTTAATTCATACTTTTCAGCTGGAATGGTGCTCTCTGCCCTTGTTCTGTGTGAGCATTGTTTCACTCCCCTGATGTTTCTGCATTTGATTCTTTATTTCACATGGTATGTTTTCAGATATTTTTTTTCCATTTGAGGCATTAATTCTCATCTGATTTCCTCTATACATTTCTGCTGTTGTTCCTTTGCTTCCATCTCTGTTAATTCATTCATTTCTGCTGAGCTAGTGTCTTCTGCACTTACCAGTGGACTCGAGGCCTGAGGTTGTGTTTTTCTCCTTGTCCTTGTCATTTTGTATAGCACTGATCTCTGACCATTGGTGTAGTGCTTCGGTGCAGCTATAAGCTTAGTGTGTAATGAGATTCAGGTGCCAGTCTATTAAGTTTGAGATTATGTATTATGCCTGGCCTGGATCTAGCTGTTGTGTTCAGTTCCTTTTTGCTGCAGCTGCTGTGGTTCCCCTCTCTTGGTTCCCTGGTCATGTGAGCATGAACCGAACTGGGATGCAGAGCGAGTAGTGAAAATTCCCACTATCTTGGCTGGCTTTGGGGTGAGGATCTGGAAAGTTGCTGGACTCTGAGGCAGGTCTCTCTTTAGGTGGGAGGGCCTGGGCTTTGTTGGGTCTGCTGGGCTCCCAAAAGTATAGAGGATGTCCTTATTCAGCGTGTAAGCTGTGCTGGGTCAGCCAACCTGTGCTGGGTCCGGGGCCAGGGGCCTGAACAGAAGGGTGGGAAAGGTCCCTCTGGCTCTGCGGGCCTGGATCCCTCACTCACAGGCTGAGCTGCTCTGGATCTTGGGTGGTGGGTTTGGACTGTTGGTCACTTGGAAATGTCCCTCTGGTGTTGTGGGCCTGGAGCTCTCCACTCACCCAACTTTGATGCCCATGGATTCGAGGAAATTCCCAGTTTCTGAATGGGCTTTAGGGCAGGGGATCTGGGGTGTTGCTGGTGAGTGGGCCCTGAGGTTTCAGGCCGGTCACTGTCTTGGAGGGCTTGGGGGCGGGGATCTGGTTAGTGTGCAAAGGAAGAAGCCCAAGGCCCTCCATCAGACTCACCACACACTCACTGGTCTGGGAAGCCTGGTGAGTCCTGCAAATTCCCACTCACTGGGTGGGCTTCGGGTGGGATCCAGGAGACTGCTGAAGTCGGTCCCGCTGTCTCAAGCTGGTCTCTGACTAGGCGGGCGTGGGTGGGATTGAAGAAGATGGTGGCGTGGGGTTTCTTGTTTTAATCTTGGTATGTGGATAGATGTTTTTTCTAGCAACATTTATTAAAGAGGCTAATTTTCTTCTAGTGAAAGTTTTTGGTAAGTTTGTCAAGGATAAATGAAGCTAAGTATGTCTAGACTTGTTACTGGATCTTCTAATCTGTTCCATTCCTCCTTAGGTCTGTTTTATTTTCTAGGA
>PVKA01035313.1:0-22723 GCA_004027165.1 Ctenomys sociabilis
GTGTGCTTTTTTAGTGGAGATAAAACTCAGTATCATTAAGCTAGCTAGGGGTTGTTAATATCTGTGGCTGAGAGGAAGTAATTCTCTAATAGGGTCAGGTGAATTACTAACTCTTAGAATGTGTGGAATTATCGAAATACATGTAAGACCCTATGCTCATGGGGACATCTAAGGCATAACTGTGTGCTGTGGCAGTGTAAGAAAATCTGAAACTTTTGGTCCAGATGGTTAATCAATTATGTTATGTCATTGGCTTCCATACCAAATATCGTTACTAATGACAATGACAGGAATCGAAGAATGCAGCAGTTTCTCTGACCTTGTGGAAAGGATGGAGCAACATTTATTCAAAACCCTGAAGGGGGCCTAGCACTTGGCAAAAGAAGAGAGAAAGGAAGGTCGCATTGGGATGGAGCTAACATATGAATGGAAAGTGTCAGGAGGGCAGTGTAGGGAGACATTAATCAAGAACTTGAGAAAAATAATATTGAGCAGCTAGGGTGGGGTTGATTTGGGAGTGTCTTGGAAATCCTAGGCTTTCTATGGTGGGATGAGGTCATTACCCTGAGCTCTTGGCAGTCAAATCCATGATGAAAGTATTGTTTTAGATTGACCCAGTGCTATAAACAGGATGGATTAGAGAGGAGATCAGTAGAGGTCCAGGGGAGGGAGGGGGACAGCTAGGAGGCTCTTTCAGATACTTGAGCAGGAAATACAGCAGGCCCAGAGGAGCAAGAGATTGAACAAAGTAGACAGGGCAAATAAGGTCATCAGAGAAGACAAGGCAATGTGAACACAAAAAGTTATGTGAAAAATTCAGTTAACATTCAAACTTAAAAAGTTGATGTCATGATGTAAAACTTCTGTTGAAAGCATTTAGAGAATGTGAGCTATCGAAACTCTTGCCTAAAACAACCCATCAGGTAAGATACTTATGGTGACTGGTCACAGAAAATCATGACTCAGTCCCTTGCACAGTAATTATTTCACACAGCAAGAGGCCCCAGTGTGCAGTTGTTCTTGCAGGGAGAAGGTGCAAGTCTAATACCGTCAGGGTTCCAGGCACTGTCCCTCTTCTTTGCTCATCCATCCTTGCTCTACTTGAGTGCCTGGCTGTGGACGCAAAAGCACTGTCAGAGTGCCTGACATCAACACTGACAGCTCTCAAACAGAGGAAGGACCTCTGCTCTCTTCCACATGAGAGAGCATCAAATCCCCCAGAGGATGCATGCAGCCTTCACGTTCTGGAGCTGTGTCCTCTGTCCATGACTGGGAGGGAAGTAAACAGTGTGGTCCTGTCCGGACTAGTTGCACACTGTCCCACAAGATCTCATGTCTAGTGAACTGGATGATTAATCTTCCTAATTTTAACAGATCTCAAAGAACTGGGTTGCAATGGAGGAGAAATTTTAGAACTGCCCAGACTGTCTGAATTAATGAGGTACCAGCATTATCCCTTTAGTCTGATATATCTCAACTCTAGCCAGTGGTGAACTAATTGTTTACCAGTTGGCCTAGGAGGAGAGGAGGGGTTCCCTGGTTTGTAGCATTTGCCAATTTTTATTGTATAAACATCCCCACCATGACCAGTTTTGAGCTGCCAGGAATTAATAACCAGCTAACAGAATTTCTAAAAATTTAATAATTAGCTCCTGGGAGTTAAAAAACAAACCAGCAGTGTTTCAGGCTGTATGCTTATAGTTGTGTGGGGTGTTTATAAATATACTTGAACTTTATATCGAGCTTTCTCTCCTTTCTTTCCTTTATGATTTTCTAAAGTAATTCTGATGTTTCCAGAGTTGAGAATCAGTGATTGGGAGCAACGAATGCTTAATAAACTTTATGCGCAGAGATCACTAAAAGGAAAACTACACAAAAATGACTGAGCCCCACTTCCCAGAGCTTCTACTTCAGCAGTTCTCGGCTGGGACAAGGAGTTGTACTTCCCGAATGTTCCCTGGTGATGCTAAATGCTGTTCATCAGGCTAGGACCAACGTCTCTTATCAACAGCCTGAGTTTCAGTTAGGGTGGGTTTATATCCATATTTCTGTGAGGGTAGGCAGTGAAAACTTGGGTAGTGATTTCCAGAGGATTTTCAACTTGATCTTGAATAAGTATCTCCATTTATTGAGCATGGATGTTACCACCGATCTCTGGGATTTCTTTCAAGGATTTGCCTTGCCATTAGGAAGACCAAAGAGAAGAAGAACCATACCAGTCATTGAGATTGCAGGAAACAGGATTCCAGTGGGCCTGGAACCAGAGTGGCTCACTTCAGCTGCTAATGGGCATCTTCATGAGTAGAAGGGAAACTCCAAGTTACTTTAAAGGAGAAACAGTAGTTAGAGTTTCTTTTCTTAATAATTTTGCATGCTTTCTGTGGACATTCATAACTTATGTTTGTCCTTTTTAGATGTATTCTGGTCAGAGGAATTTCATCAAAATATCATGAATGTGTAATAACTGAGTTATATTTGAGAATAACTCTTTGAGTTATTTTTCCCACAATACTCTCTCATGTCCAGAGAGCCATTTTGCCTGAATTCTAGATTCTTAGGAAACTGCATTTAGAACTGGTGACTTTTTATTTTGTACATATTTAATTAAAGATGAAGATAACCCATGAGAACACACATACACAGCTGAGTCCAAGTTGGGATTATCGGGGGCTAATGCCCCTCAGCTGAATGTCAAGGACCTAGAGATATTTCCTAAATTTTCAGTGAGTTTGAAACATCTATTTTCTTTGCAAAAAAAAAAAAAAAAAAGCACTTTGAACTCTTCTAAAAAAGTGAATAATTTTCCACTGATTTTCTTAATGGGTTAGGACATCTCAAACTCAATAGCACTTGGGAAAATAACTTGAAAGAGGCCACTCTGTACACCGTCCTTTTAAAAGATATCCTTTGATACTTTCCTAAAAGGAAGAAAATCCTGTTTCCTGCAATCTCAATGACTGAAATTTTTTGAGACTTAATTTTTAAAAGTTTTATGCTGCTGGTGCATGCATACACACACACACATATGCAAAGACAGTGATTATACATCAGCCAAAATTTTACCCCACCTTTTCTTTAAGTACAATATACTAATTTACTGTACAAGAAAAAAAAAGATGGAAGCTAACCCTTAAAAGAAACTACCACCCAATCATCATATCTTTGCAGTTGCCCCATGTAAGATTCCAAGTGATTTAAAGATGCCCATACTCATTACCTGTTGTCAAAGGCAGAATAATGTAGTGCCTTTTTGCCCCAATAAATCCTACTAGAAGTCATCAAGAACTAAACCAAAATTTTACTATTACTATCAACCTTTAATTTTCTACTTGCCTAACAGAAGTTTTTAAAGCATTTATGAAGTCTCTCTGGAAAATAGGAGTTCATAATTCTAAAGTATTTATGGTCCAGAAATGCAAGATTCTTGGAGATTCCTACCTGGTGATCCATTTGAACTGCTTGAGAACTCCAACCAATAAGTGTGCACTGAGCTTGGAAATTAGCTTACTGTCTTTTTTGCATTATCAAGTGCTAAGGTGTGAAAGAAAGGCTTGAATTGCGCTTTTACTAATCACAAAAGTGCAATGTGGCAGCTTCGTGTTTTTCAGAGACTTGAGGGTACTGGACACCGGGAAGTCAACTCCTACATTCAAAGCTTAGGCTACTCCATTTGTAGGAATGCAATAAAGAACATATCCATTTCACTTATATTTCCCTGTGGCTCTTTGGAAAGGTCATTTGCAATGGAATATAAAATGCCTTGAGAAATGGCAACTTTTAGGTCATCAAAAAACAAACCATTATGAATCACTTTACATTTACCGTCCTTTTAAACAAAAACAACTTGGAGATTTCTTAGAATTATTTAGAGATCAAAGATTATAAGGTTCTATGATCTACTGTATTTTCGGCAGGATACAGACATTGTAGAAATCCACATTTTTTCTTGGTTTCAATCAAAATATGTACCAGAAGAAGTCAAGTTTAAATTCCAGTTAAAAGAACTGGTTAGATGAATTAGGTATTCACAAAGAGAAAAAAGAAGTATATATATATATATATATATATATATATATATATATATATATATATATATAGCTTAGGTTATTGATGTTAACATAGATAATGTTAGACAAGCTGATTGCCACAATTTGAGTGGCAATTTATTCTTACCCAGTACATACACAGCAGATTATACAAAAGCTCTCAGTTTAACCAAGGTTGGCTATACATAGAAATACTGGTTAGAACAATCTTAATGATATGTGGTAACCAAGGTTGTTTTCTGTTACTGGAATAGGAATTTCCTATACAAAACTGAAAAACCTATCATACATTTTAAAATAAATTTTAACCTGCCTACCCATTAGTTTATGAAGTAAACTTGATACAACCATTGTTATACCTCAGAAATATTAATTTTCCAAAGTATGACCTTATATTTGAAACAAAGTTTCCAAATGTTCTGTGTTTTTGAAGGCCTTGCAAGGGTATTATTTGGGGAAAAAGTGCTCCTCTCACAATTACTGTAATCAAGAAAAATGGAAAGGCTGAATAGAAATAAGCAAGGGAAGGCTTGGTCAGGTTTCCCGAGAGCTATCTTCACTCAGGGTGACAATTCAGATTTAAACCTAGTTAAGCACCACATATACAGAAATCTGCAGATTCTCTGAGTATTGCTTGGGTCACCTCCTTGAGTGACTAGGATCTGGTATCCCAGATGTGGGGAAGGAGACTGGGCCATGCGGGCCTGTAGGTATGCCACCTTCAGCCCTGCTGAAGCCTGCTTACTGTGGAATTGATTTTCATGCCTCTTAACTGGAGCTGTTTTCAGCCCATGAAAAGGAAGTGGCTGGGCTGATACTCCTAACACAAACAGCAAATTGCTTCCTGGCTTTCAGAGCATTCGAGGTCTGTTACCTTAAGGTTCTAATGGCCTTTTAACAGTGTTTCCAGCCGAGCAGCAGATGTCAAAGATCCTGAACACTGGATACACAGTGCTTTTCTTTCCCCCTTCCCTGAAAGAATCATTTTTTTTTTTTTTTTAACAGAGGTTGCACTGATGCTGTATCCTAGGATCTATTCAGTAGCACATTAGATTCAAACAACTGAAACAAATCTCAGTTAAATAGCAGGTATTATCAGGGCCATAAATCTGCCACCTCATTGGGATGGCTGTCCTGTATCACCACCCACAGGTTGCTAAGGTCACCAAGGACCCATTTTCACCATTAATAGTGGCCCTGTAGGGGACTTTTGCATCAGGGACAAAATAATTCATGGAATTCCATGAAGCTTCTACAACTCCCTACACGTTAACTCAAAGCCTTTCACTTCTAAAAATTACAGTGTGTTTTGGAGAAGAGCACATTCTGGTTTTTGACTTATTTCTGGTGTGCCTCAGTCTCCCTTTCTGTTCTTTTGCCCATTCTGGCCTCTCTGAACACAGCTGCAAGGTCTTCCCAGGTTGGCTTTCTGTGGTGATAATTTGAAGACCTTCTTTAAAACTTACATAAGGTTGGTATTTCAGTCTGTGATTTTTTTTTCTGTAGTGGAACATAATGGAGAACGCTTGTTGAACTGGAGGATTTTCCATTTTCAGGATTAGAGAAATAGTGTGTTCTTTGGTATAATCTAGGTCTGTGCACTGCTTCATATTTCTGCTTTCTAGCAGTAACTAGAAGAGGTCAGAGGAAAACAGCCTTGCAGATGCCTCACTGTGGGACATCCATCACCGCTGCAAAAGCTTTTGAGAGGACCTGTAGGGGGTGTGTGAGCCACTGCCCTTGGTGTTCCAGAAGTTGAAAAAGAACTCATTGCAGCCCTGAGGAGAGGCCTTAGCTTTCCGCCTTCTCCTCTCCTTGTCCCCCTTTCTCCCTCCCTCCTTTGCTTCTTTAAAAGCTGCCATCTGGGTTTTCTCAGGAGTTCCCACTTGTTGGGTATCAAGAAAAACTATTTTAGTCAGATCTAATTGAACACTGAATTGGTTGATCCTGTTGAATATCTGTTAATCACATAGTGTGCTTGAGGTAGTATGGCTCTGACTTATCTCCTCTGCCTTTTTTGAACCTGTCTGTGCCTCAGTTTCCTCCTTCTGTGAACAAGGACCATATGAGTCCCTCTTCCTATCACTGTAGTTATAGTAATTAAATTACCATTCCATAAAGCTCTTGGGATACTGCCTGCCACAGAGCAAAGACTAATGATCTTGGCAGCTAACAAGCAACAGATGAGAACAGTCCCTTAGATACCCGACAAGGGAGAGGCTCTTGACCTTTAAAGGAGGCTCCTCCCATGTCTGGGGCTGGCCTGGCAGTGCAGTGACTTGTAATGAGCTTTGGTTGCCACTGGGAAGGACAAGTGCCTTGACTGTAGCATATACTCTCACACTGGTCCCTGGCTTGCTGCTCACCCAGCCTTGCTCACCTGCTGCGGTGGTGATGCAGTAGCATGGTCCTTGCTTCCCAGAGAGCTCCCAGGCCTGTAGGGCCAGGCCTGCCTTCCAGCATGCCTTCTCTCGGAGCACAGTCCCCAAAGGCTACCCAGTGGTCGGTGCCAGCTAGCTCATGCTTCAGTCTTTCTGCAGAGTCCCAAGCAGACTTTAGGTCAGAATCCCCACTTGCCTCTGGTGACAGAAGAGGAAGAGGGGCCTGGGAAGAGGTACCTTTCTGAACCCTCCCTTCTGCACATTGGCCTTTGGGCAGCAGTGCACCTACACCTGTTGTGCTTCTAGTCAGCCCCAAGCCATTCCGCCAGATTTAGAGACTCTCCTGCCCTCAGGTACCCACCCATAAGGACACAATTTAAGGGGGAAAAAAGAAAAGGAATCCACTGAGTATTTGCAAACTTCTAAAGAATCTCTAAAACATGAAGCAAATTGGGAATAATAGGAATTCTTAATTTATATGGTAATCTTTGGGTTTGCTGGCAGAGGCTATGAAAAAACCACAGGATTTGATTCCTTGTGTTGTGCTCACAAGTGGCTTAAAGTTTCCTTTCTACCTCTTTGAACCCTGGTTTCCTTATGCATATAAAGTAATATAACATTGCTGGATGTATGACCTTTTCTCAGAGATTAAGTGGCATAATGTATGTGGACAGCCTGACAGTGTGAGTTCTTGAAATCCACGTTAGCTCTTGAGTTCCCATTCCCCTCTGACACATGGAAGGAGTGACAGATCTTGTATTTCTTACTCAGAAAGCCTCTGAGCTGCATTTCCCACTCTAGACTTAGTCATCTTTAATTTCTTCTTATGGTGTGCTTCTGATAGAGAAGCTCTAAGAGAGCCTTAAAAGGTGGTTTTGAAATGCTAGTAAATGTCAAATAGAAAATCCTTCAAAAACATTTGCATTCTCTTCTTTTGGGTTTCTACCTGGAAATGGTGCTGAAACTCCTTTCAGAATTTCCACAAATTTCTGTTGTGCTTACTATCTGTCAAATGACCTGTTTAATACATTGCTTTATTTTAGTTTGTGCTTTTCTATTTAGTTGATCTAATGTACATGGTATATAGTGTGATGATAAAATATGTATAATAATCAAGGTAAAGTAATTGAAATTATTACCTCCTCACATATTTATCATGTTTGTGTTGGAAACTTTTAACACATATTTCTTCTGAAATTGCATAACACATTATTGTGAACCATATTCACCCACTTTACTGTGGAAACTATAGAATTGATTCACATCACTCAACTGTATTTTGGTATCTATTATTCTATTATCTCTTTTTTTTTTTTTTGAGGAACCAGGTACTGAACTCAGGCATAAGTGCTTTCTACTGAGCTATCTCCCCTTCCCGCTGGTATCTATTATCCACTCTTCCTTTCTCCCATTCAACCCACACCTCCATCATAATCACCACTCTATTCTCTTCTACTTAGATAACTTTATTTATTTTTTTTGCTTCTAATTCTAAATGAGAAATTCAAAATTGTTTTATACATAGCTTATTTGAAATAACATGATGTTCTCCAATTTATTTTGACACAAATGACAAGATTTCACTTTTTATGGCTAAATAATATTTCATCATCTATATACAACATTTTCTTCATCCACCCATCTGCTGAGGGACACCTATGTTGATTTCGTAGTTTGGTTATCTTGCAGAGGCCTTCAGTAAACATAGACATGCAGATTTCTTTTTGACAAGCTGAGTTAATTTACTTTGGATGTAGAGCCAGCAGCGGAATAGCTAGATTGTTTGGTTGTTCTACTTTTAGTTTTTCCGGGCCCTCCATGCTACTCCTCATAATAGCTGTACTGATTTATGTGCCTCCCAACAGTGTATGAGCTCCTATTTTTCTTCACTTGTTGCTTTTCGAGTTTGCTAATAGCCACTGTGATGGACTTGCTGCTATGTCTCTGTGGCTTTCATTTGCATTTCCCAGGTAATTAGTGTTGCAGTTGAGGCCTAGGATGTTGTCCCAGATCTTCATGTATTGAGACTTTGGTCCTTTAGAAGGTGACTGGATGATGGGGCTGCCAGCCCATCCGTGGGTTCATTCATTCAGGAGTTTTGTAGTTGAACATGCTGATAGGAGGTGGGGCTTAAAGGGTATGTTCTTGTCCCTACACCTGACCTCTCTTTCTTCTCCACAAAGTGAATGGATTTCCTGCACCAGGCCTTTGGCCATTATATTTCAGCCCTCAAGCCAGCCAACTGTGACCTGTAACCGTGAGCAACAGTAAACCTCCCCTCCTCTAAATGTGGGTACGAGGCATCATATTCCCGCCACAGGAATGCAGCTGATACTGTTGGTGGATTTAGAAAGTTTCGGGTACTCTGGCTATTTCCACTTTTTTCAAATCAGAGATCCCTAATCCGGAATGTGCCTGAGAGCCACCCGCAAACCTTGATAAAACCTGGACTGTTGGGCCCCAGTCTGAGACTTTCTCATTTAGTGCATTTGAGGAGAGACATCCAGCTCAGCATTTCAATGGGTTGCCAGGGGACGCTGCCGCTGAATCCCTGGACTGCACTTTGGCAGCCAGTACCCTAGACCTGGAGCCCTCAGCCACCCCCAACTTGCCTTGCCCTCCATTGGTTCCAGCATAGATTTCAAATATTTTGATTTTTGACATTCAAGAACTGAATCTGTTTCTAACTTACATCCAAAAATTCATCTTCAAGAAGCTTCCATCTGAAATAAAAAACATGTATTTATGAGAACTTTCTTTCAGAATCATCAATTATTAAAACACAGGACGGTGCTGCTCTGGCCTCCCTCCTTTTTCCTACGAAGCATAACTAAAATTCCCCTATAATTCTCTTCAGAATTCTCTTCCACATCATTTGTAAAAAAACACTTAATTCCTGTTTTCTCCTTTGTCAAGTTTGGGTAGCCTTTGTCTCTTGTTTTGATAGTTAGTAGAGTGTTACTCTTCTGTTTCTCTCATTCACTAAAATGAGGCATTTGTGTTTGTTTCTCAAATTTCCCCCTTAAATCTTACAGATTTCTCCCATATGCACAATGCCTGACCAAAGTAAGTACTCAACAAATAATTACATCCTTTTGATTGCAGTTCTTAAAAAATATTTTTAAAACTTTCATTTATTTATTTGATACGGGGTTTCGCTGCCCAGTTTGGACTCCTAATAATCCTCCAGACTCAGCCTCTCCAGCACTGGGATTACAGTGCCACCATGCCCAGTTTTGGTGTCTGGGACAGCGTATCAGGGTTCCCCGGTGGGCACAACATGCAGTATCTGTAATCGAACCTGGGTCTTTTCACTTACCAGGCAATCACTTAGATGGTTGAGCTATCGCCCAAGCCCTTGATTGCAGTTTTAAATGTAACTGGATTCTCTGCTCTTGTTTTTGTTTTGATTGTTATTTGCCAAGTAGGTTGTTCATAAAACTTTGAGTTAAATCAAAATCAAATCATGGTATGCAAAAATATCTTTATATTGCCTTTGGAAGATTGTGACTGATAAGCTACAGTAACTGAAGCCAGGGGCAATCAATTTGAGAAGTTATAGACCAGCAGAATATATAGTGTGGAACATGTATTTTGTTGCTTTCGTTTTAGATTAAAGCCTAGCATTTCTCCTAATGGAGCACAGCCATATGTAGCTGTATGACTATCAAAATGTTTTTCCAAAACGTGGCATATTTAAGCTATCACTGACAGCAGTTTTCAAATACCTGAAAAGATTAGAAAAGTTAAATGTAAAGAGCACTTTAAATGGCAGTGACATTTCCTGGAAGATAAAGAAATTGATAGAGAGGAGAGTTAGTTTAAGCAGTCAGGCCTAGGTATAAAGCAATCAAATTGTAGTGCCTTTGGAATGATCTATTTATGGTGCAGGCTTTGAATAATAAATTGTGCTGCTGGCATGTACATAGGAACCACTTGTAATTTTGTGAATTCCATTTTTAGCCATTACCTACTTGGGGCCTCTTATATCTGTCAGCACAGGTCAGTAAAAATTTATTTTTAATTGCTTGGTTAAAAGAGCAGCACTCAGTTTCCCTGCCCTTGAGCTCCGCAAGGGGAGTTGACACAACTGGGTGAGTCACTTCAGTGTGGTGGGAGGGGCACACTGACAAAGGCCTGAACAGCAAAAGGGGTGTCAGGGCAGGCAACCCGGCTCAAGGAGAGGAGCAGGAACTGAAGAATTGGAAGTGCCTTTGCCCCTCTTGTAAATTATTTCTTGTACAGTAATAATTGTTCTTTCACATAAGTAGATGCATGGAATCTAAATGTGTAGCAAAAAGAAAGTGAATTTCCTTGTCCCGTGGGTTGTGTCTGAGGAACTCCCCACGCAGTGGGTGGCTGCCCTTTGTTTTCACAAAATTGTCAATTGGTCTTTCTTCAAGAGGAAAGAGTATCCACATATCCTTAGGAATTTATATAAAACTATCAAGAAACATGTTTAGGCCCAACATATTTTTTTTCCTGTAAGTCTAGGGAAATTTGGGGGACATCCTAGGGAAATGAATTACATTTGTCATACATGGTTAGTCTTGTAAAAGATACAATTGAAGCTACATTAATTCTTCCAGTTCAGAAACACAGGCTGTTAGGAAAAAATTTAGCATGCTGTGCATTTTAAAGATTCACAGGCATCAGGCTACTCTTGTAAACTATGTCTGCTTACATAAAAAGATACACAAATATTTATTTTGATAATTCTAGATGACAGTAATGGTGTGCCTGTTGTTGGCCCAAGGAAAATGAAAAGAACAATTTGTATTATGAATCCCTTTAAGTGACCTTTTATGCAGGTGGTGCAGTAAGTAGTTCCAGATGGAGAAAAGGTGACAACAAGTTTCTTTTATGTGTTATCTCTGTGCTCTGCCTTGGTCTCATTTTTATATTTTGTTTTATTTTATTTATTTATCTTTTTTTTTTTTTTTTTCAGAATCAGGGATTGAACTCAGGCCTTTGCACTTGCCAGGGAAGTGCTTATTCTACTGAGCCATTTCCCTGGCCCTGAGCCATCTCTCCAGCTTCTTGGTCTGCTTTTTAGTTAAATTCCTATTTTTCTGTCACACTGAAAAAATGTGAACATTTAAAATCTCGTACTGTTGCAGTTCGCATGTTTTAAGCTAGTTCTGTCATTATGCTTTTAAAAAACTGAAAATTCCCACATGAAAACAAATAGGCTCTTCCTTTTCATGAAACTCTCCATTTTTATGTGAGAAACAAAACAAAATACAAACCATGCTCTCTTAAAAGTAACAGCTGCAAAAGCAAACAAAGAAATCAACAAACAAAAATCTTAAGAAGGCAGAGCACAGTAATCTAAATTGTAAAGTGTTTCTCAGTAGCTCAGGAGAAATGCTGTAGCTGTTGAGTGCAAGTGTCTTATGGATAGTGCTGGTGAAGCTCCAGGGCGCTTTGCGTCTGTGCTCTTCTGGGAAGCTCTGTCTGCACACACCATGCCCTGCTAGCAGTGCTGCTCTGACACACAGGACTCAGATCTAGTGGAGAACATCCACCTGTCTTTGTAGAAGGCAACAGTTGAAGAAATAAGTGAATCTGCAGGCAGGCGCAGTGGCTGGGGTTCGATCCCTGGATCTGCAGTGCAAGGCCTCCCTCCCCCGGGTGCGCTGAGAAGACAATTGAGACTGGTATGCACCTGTAATCCCAGCTCTTGGGAGGCTGTAAACAGGTGGATCACTAGGAGTCCGATCTAGTAGTGAGACCCTAACACCCTTTAGATCTTTCCCTAAAAAATAAACAACAACAACAAAGTGAATCCTCCAGATAGGTATAAAGAAACAACCATTGTTACCCTAGATTCTGTTTTTCTTCATGAAATTGATCTGTACAAGTTGAGGTTGCTTTCTAAAACCAAGGTTCATTTTCCCATTTGAATTCATATTCTATTTCTTTCTTTCTTTTTTTTTTTTTTGGCAGAACCGGGGATTGAGCGCAGGCACTTGTGCTTGCTAGGCACACACTTATTCTACTGAGCTATTTCCCCGGAACCTGACTGTATTTCTCGATGTGGCATGGGCTACGATACTTGGCGTAGTCTAACTATTTCCTAGCAGAAGAGTTGTAACATTGAAGTTTCTATGTTTGCTTCCTAAATGATAAACTGGATCTCCGAAGGCAAGACGTAGCGTTCTGTCCACAGCATTGAGCCTGTGTGCTTGGGATCCCATTTTTATCTTGGCAGTGGACCTAATTCCTAATCTGGAAAATGTAGACGTATGAATATAGTATGTTTCTTGTGGCTGCAGTATATGCATATGGATTCACTACTGAACACCATAAATAACTTAACAAAATTGTGTTAAGGTCTACTACATGGCAGTCATGAGAGACATATTGATTAAATCTTCTAATCTCTAAAGGAAGTATCTTTTTTTTGCCTTTAGACAAATGAGGCAGAGACTAATGATGTTGATTAAAAGGTACTTTGGACAGGAAGGCTCATCATTTCCTTTTCTCCAAAAAGAAGTGAGCTTAGTAGGAATAATTCTACCATGCTACTAATTCATATTATATTTTATCTAAGTATGTTTGAAGCAGTAAGCACCATCTAAACTGTTATTACAAAAATGGAATATAAACACGGTGGGTAGATTCTTCATATTGTATAAACTCTTAAATAAAGGAAAGGTTTTCAGGAGCTGGCCCAGGTTTGATGCACATACAGTGAATATGTAATGACATACATATAATGAATAATGGAATGATTGCATAATATATGTGCATATGTGTGTGTATATCTGTGTTATGTGTGTGATGGTACAAGTATGTTTGATATACACACAATGAATGTACCAGATGGTGGCAAGGACCGAGACTTTCATTTGCCTCCTCCTTTATAAAAAAGCTAACTCATGTATTGTTTCTGTCATCAAACACATTCTATATATTTGGGCATATGCTGATATCCACCTGCTTATAGTGGCATTGTCACTGCTGCAGAACTTTTGCTGTTTTTGAACCCATGATCTCCTTGCCCTCAAGAATTTTCACTGAAAGAGGGAATGTGCTACAAAGTATTTCCAGACAAAGCCAATCCCAAGATCTTTGTCTACCCCGAAAATTAATGTTTTAAAGGGTAAAGTTTATATTTACAGCAAGTCTAGCTGAATATTGTACAGTTTCTACCCTATTTTTAGATTAAGATCTTCCTACATTTTATCTATAATTTTCTCCTCAAAAAATCATTGTTATTAAACCATTACTTTTACAGTAGGTGGAGTGCTGTATTCTACAGATCTTTATAAAAGATAAAACATACTCTTTTCTTGCTATGAGAAAAGGATCAAATGATTGACCTTTCTATAACGTTGAAGGGTGCCCTTTAATGAGATCAAATGGAATCAAGATAAATTATAGATATATTGAGATTGTTAAAAATGTGCTTCGTATTAAAAAAAACCTCAATTGTACATAATAAAATATAAAATTTACTGAGCTTTCTCTAGTTCTCACATACTTTAGAACATTTGTGTTTTATTTCACATAATTCTTGCAATATATTTTCATCATAGATATAATTATTTGTAATTGACAGCTGAGAAAACTTAGGTGGACAGAGAAAATGAACTTACAGATACAGGTGGATAAGCAAATGAGCCAGGCAGACTGTGTCTATGTAGGTAAGTTTATCATTTTCATGTTGAGAGAAAATTAACTTTTTCTATGATTTATTTTAAGGATTAACTAGCTAGCTACTATTGATTGCAATCTTTCCAAATGTTAGGGAGTTTTTACATTATTAGAAAGGTAAAAAAGTAACAAAAAATTACCTCAGTGCTAAGATATTGCTAGAATCTTCAAGGAAGAGCATGTAACCATTCGGTATTGGTGGATACTTTTGAGTCATCCTGTATAACAATGTGTAGTTGTTCATTGTTCATTATTCTGGCTGTTTATATTTGAATGCACTTCTTAGCCCTGAGAAATCTTGGTCTTTCTGAGTCCTAATAGGAGGCAGAGTTCAATATAGTTTCTGAATAGTAACTGAAAGTGGCAGATATGTAGCATCCGGTCTCTTGTTCATTCTGGAAGTTGGGCCATGGCCTGTCCTGTCAAATTCTTTGCATTGGTGACTTATGATTCAGAGAAGGAGGGGCAGTGGCCTGATGGCTATGGGAGGTTCCAGCACCTTCCATGACTACTGTTTTTGAGGGTGATGTGATGTGCCGGGTTCTGTGCTAGGAAGTGCTCACTGAGTAGAAGAGCACCCTTTTGGGAGAGTCTTGGTTTCCTGTGGATATGGTATGGGCAGCAGTTTCACGTATTTCTACCTGTCTTCTACTCCTAGCTCTTCACTCAGAGATTCCTATCAATAAACCTGTTTCTATCTATATTGGTTTCTGTTGCACTTAGCTAAGCACCCAGTGGATGGATGAGAAGCCTGAAAACCATACAATACATTCAGTAATAAATTAACCCCATGGTCACTACCACAGCTGGGAAATAAAAGTACTGGCTACCTAATGCCAATGCATTCAAATGCTTCTGACAGGGATGGGTTCCAGAGCTATGTCGACCTTGGGTACTGCTTTAGAAGTTGATTCTAACTTCTTTGAAATTTCTTTTCAGTTGTGATTTCTTGCTCGATGTTTTTGTTTCTAGCATATGCACATGAAATATTTAAGGGTGAACCCACACCTGGCCTTCTGTCGAGCTTTCTCCAGGAGTCATGGCTTTAGGAATGGCTCCCAGACCGGGTTGTGGGTATTTAGGGCTGACTAATGCAGTCTAGAGCCATTTGAATCCTAGGAATTAAACCATCTGAGCGATAGATGCAAACACGCCAAAACTTACAGGGGGAAAAAAATTATAAATTGACTGACTCCTGTGTGCTTCCAAGGAACAGGCATCATTTGTTTTCAGGATTATATTCTAATATGAGCTTCACATAGGATAAATGTATTTTGATTGCACATTATTGTATGTGGCCGTATCCCTGACCATGTATTCTATTCTGTGGTGAGATCATGTGTCCCTTATTCCTAGCATTCCTTTGATTTTTTTTGTCTTGCTCTTTTTCCCAGGCAGAGAGTCATTGTGGAACTGTAGGGAATGGAGTTATTTCTAGGCCAAATGAGAGCTGTCTCATCTCACCAAGTGAGGATTGCAACTAGAATGTGCTAAACTTCATGTCCTTGGGAATCTAAGGTGTACGTACCCAAACTGATTTCTTCTCTGTCTTATGACTTTTGTCAAACCATGTTCACGTATATGATTTGGTACAGCGATGAGACTGCTATTACTTCAGAGCAGTCACTTGATATCACTGCTTACCGTATGATCTCATTCCTGCTATGGCAACTGAAAAGAGCTAGGAGAAAAAGACACATTCCACACAAATTAATTTTGAATTGCCAGATGCATTAGCTTTGACATGGCTTTCTTCTAGGCCACTGTATAACCAACAGGAGTACAGAAGATTTGATCACTTGAAACTAATGTTAATAAGGAATACATAAGGATGAAAAATTACATGTACTTGTTATGATGTTTAGTACATTCTTCCATTGCTTATTTGGAGAAAATAAAAACTTTATCTTGAATTTTTTGCTTCAGTAATGATGCCTTCATTTTAGTAAATTCTAAGTTATAAAAAGCTTTTTGCTGAGAACATACAATATATGCCAATATATTAGTAATTTGGGAATTACCTAAACACTCAGGGTTTTTATCTTATAATTCATCCATCATTTTATTTTTATTATTTTTTAAAAATTGTATTTATTTATTCATTTGGTACAGGGTCTTGCTACATAGCTTGGACTTGTAGTAATCCTCCTGTCTCGGCCTCCAGCACTGGGATTACAGAAGTATGCTAACATGCTTGTTCCTGGTGGCCAGCATGCCAGGGATTCTGGGACTAGTATGGCATACGACGCTAGGGATTAAACCTAGGTCCTTGCTACTGCCAGGCAGGTGCTTAGAGCTCCAACCTAGCTCCTCAGCCTTCCAGCTAACATTTTAAAAGAATTGTATTAATATTATTTACTTTGCTGAGTTTTCATAAAAGAATTAGCCTTTCGGTATTTTCACTGAATCTATAGAGTACCTAAAATTTGGAAACAGTAGGGAAGTACCTCAATGTCAGACCCTCTAGAAATTGAACTTTAAGACCAGAAGAGTTTCAAAATGAATTTTATTTGTAATACTCCTGGGACTTGTTCTCCTCACCTGTTAGATGAATGCCTTTATTACAACAATTTATCAGTAAGGGGCTATTCACTTCCTTGATTTATAATAATATCGATCAAAACCCAGAACACTGCTCCATTTAAATCATGTTGCAGGCCCCCTTGCCGAAGAATCTTCCTACCTGGACAAAAATCAAAGCAAGATCTAATATTTGTTTTATTGTAGTCTTGGCTAAACTTGGATTTTGAATCCCTCAGATTGTTTTGTGGTGCTGCTATTAAAAAAATAAAAATCTTGAAAGCTAGTTGGCTAATACCAGGAGTGTGCTTACAACAGTAGCAAACAGGGCCACAAAATAGTTTGGGAAAATAGTATTTCAAGCAATGTAATACTATTTCAAGCAATGTAATAGTATTTCGAGCATTTTTTTCAACATGATGAAAATTAGAATTCGGCAGTTGCTTTCTTTTCATATTCTATGTAGTCTATTGGTGTAATTTCTGGTGATAATATCTGTCTGTCTGTCTGTTTATCTATCTATAGACAATTACCTTTTTCACTTTAATAGTCAGCCACCTTTCCCAAGCTCTTTGATGTGCAAAGCAAGTTCCTTCAGTAATAATTTTCCAAAACCAAGGGAAGTTTATTATTCCTGTGGACCCAAGGCCTGCGAGCTATTACCATGCCCCCAGTTCCCCTTCTGAAAGCTGCCTTGATTACTGAGCATACTTTGTTCCTTCTTTGTGCAGAGCCAAGTTCATAAGGTATGGACGGACAGTTATGGAGAAAAGCGTTTTTAGGAGCTTGGTGCAAGAATCCAGAGGAGGGAGCAGGAAGCAGGGGAAACTGTAGAATGGTCCTTTATGGTGGCGAACACTGAGATTTTTTATCTGACTATTGCAAGTTAATATAGCTGCTTCTTTTTAGGTTATACTAGGCTTCCTAGTTTTCTAGAATACTTCATAGAAGCTAATCTCCAAAAGCCACAGGGGCACTGACAATGGATTGACAATGCATTCAGCTTTCTGTGCGAGTACGTTTTCTTATATGGTTTATTTGAAGCAGCTGAATTTAGATGCAGTGTGATTACTGCTTTTAATGTTCTAAGGAATCAAAAGAAGCTAGCACAGATATAGCACATCTAGGTAAATAAATTTTGTGATTTCTTTTCATAAAAAGTAAAGAGCTCCCATATTCCCAGGGAAATTGGTGCAAATCCACCACTCCAAAGTTCTCTGAGAAACAAGGTTGCTGTTTGAAGATCTGAAGCTCCTCCAGGGATAGGTTTGTGCAGTTTCATTTGTTTCACATGTACTTTGCCCAGGGTAGGACAAACAGATAAGCTTCTTAACTGGTGGATTTAACTGACTATCTGCACACTTTTGAGGTGTTGACCTGGGATTTAGTGGAAAATGCTGAGGATAGGGAACTGTTGCTAAAGAAAAGCAGATTAATAAAGATGAAATAACTTTGGTCTTTTGGGGATGATTTTCATTCATTCACTCTATACAAAAATCATGTATGCTTAACATTATTTACACTGTCATTAATGAGAATACTGATATTGAAGACAGGATACATAGAGTTGTGCGTACAATCTTGCTTACATATTAGTGACTACAGAGGCAATAGCCCTGAACCCTCAGCTGTACATACTTTTAGGCAAATTTGGGTCCCCATCACTCTCCTACTTCTTATTCTTGGCTTATAGTACTTTCTTCAAGCTTTGTAGTATTTTCTCATAGTACTTCCTTCATTTGAGAAAATAATGTTTACTTTTCTCAAGTCCACACTGCAGGGGCTGCTGTGAGGGTGACTCTGAGGACAGCGAGGATGAAAGTACGGGTTCCGGAAGACAACCTGATGGAAGGGAGCAATTCTAAGGAGGGGTGAGACTTGAGATGCTTTCCCTGCAGGTGATGCAGAAGTCTTCTTGAGCTCAGAAACGTGATTTTGAGAGGCCAGAGTCCAATGAAACTTAAATACTTGGGATGCCATAACAAAAACTTCCAGATGTTTTCACTTTTAAAGACATTTATAAATTGGTGCTACAACTCTATTCAAGTAACAGGAAAGGACTGGCTTTGTCAAAAGCGATCATTTTTCTAGGCAATTAGGCTCCTTTCTTTGACATTTTTTCTATAGACATTTACATTTTGCTTGTAAACTCAAAAGGTGCCACATTTCACACATTTGTGAGCAGATATTTCCCTACTTCTTTGATTCACATCAGTGTGTAAGGACTTGCTACCCTCCCCTTCTCTGCACAGGTTGTACTTTATTTTGGCATATACATTTACTGCACCTGAGTTCAAGGTTTAGATCTAAAATATCCACCACAAGGTTTCATGCATTTGGATGGTGGTTGGATCTTGGGAGTCACTGTGTCATACGGATTTACAAGTTAGCTTACAGTGGCTGCTTGCAGAGGCAGGCATGGAAGGGTGCAAAAGGGCTGTGTGTGTCAGGGGCAGAATGTTGTGGTCAGGTTTCCAAGGGAAAGGAATTAATACAGAACACATAATTCATATAATTATTTTATAATATTCACCCAAAAGAGCCAAATGCAAAAGAATGTGAGAGATCTGTCCACATGCTAGAGCCCTAAGGAATCCAGCTGAAGGCCTGAAACCCACAGCAGTATCCTGCATGAGTCCAGCTGAAGATTTAGAGCCCATGGCAGCGTCCTCCATGAGTCCAGCTGGAGGCCTTCAGCCACGACAATGTCTCATCCATGTCTGCTTCATGATCTGCACTGGGAAGGCCCAAAGGGCAATGGTGGAAGCTCGAAAGTCTGGGCCAGTGGGATGAAGGGGCTCTGCCGGCAGGCGGAGGGCTATGTGCTGGAGCCCAGAAGCAATGCTTAGGGCAAGCACCAGAGATCCCCAAAGAGGATCACAGCCACCCACTGTGACAGCGAGGTCCCAAGTACCTCTGAGGACGAGAGCACCTGAGCTCATATCAGGAAAGCCAGTCAGATAAGCTATTCTAGGAGAATCAACAGCACCACCTCTTCCCCTCCAGTTCTTTTGGGCTTTTACAACAATTACCAGGGGGACCCTCCACACCCTGAGCCATGCTGTTTCAGTTAAGTTTGGTATTACAAGTTGGTTATTAGTTACTCCATCATGTAGAAGGATCAGTCAAAAGCAGAAGACCTAGTTCTCACAGCAGAGTCCTATTGGAAGCCTGAGGGTCTATAATTGAAGCTGAAGAGTCTGTGCTGGAAGGCTGGGGATGGGTATCCAGAAGCAATGACCAAGGCTACAGCATTGCCAAAGAAACTGAAGCCAGTCTTCTTCTTCTTCCTCCTCTTCCTCCTCTTCTGCTTCCTCTTCTTCCCCTTCCTCCTCCTCCTCTTCTTCTTCTCATTCTTCTCCTTCCTTTTCCTTTTCCTCTTCTTCCTCTTCCTCTTCTTCTTCTCCTTCCTCTTCCTCCTCCTCCTCCTTCTTCTTCTTTTATGTTTGGATGTAAGATGTACTTTCCCAGTTGTGCAAATAGGACCAAGACCCTTGATTTAGTTGGTGGCATATCCCCTTACACCTAAACTGTCACGTCCTTTGCTGTTCGACACAGTATTATACTGCCTGTCCTTACATGTACACATTTTTGTACAGGTGTGAATTTAAAGGAAACTCCTAAAAATAAAATTGCTCAGGAAATTGTGACAGGCATCCCAGCTGTCACAATGTAGTGGCTATTGTCCTATCTCTGTATGTTAGTTTTACCAGTTCTACAGCATCAGGCGAAAACTCTGAAAGCTAGAGGGTGCTAGCCATGCGGTGGTACTCAGGCATGTCCTTGGCTATGCCTACAGCTCTTGATTTACCTTGTATTATGCTGGAGTATTGCTCTGGTTCCTGGGGTCCCTGGTGGATTTGTTCAAGGCTCTGTTTTCAGCCTTAGATAGAGTGGATGGATGAAGGGAGTTTTGGTGATTTATTCAGGCAACGTTTCTCCTTAGGGATTGTGTACTGTTGGAAAAAAAAAAAATGTCAGAAGCAAAAATAGACTTATTAAATATGTGAAGTTAATGGCCCACTGCAAACTGAGAGCTGCATCTCTGTACTTGAAATATGTGAGTCACTATGCAGATAAGCTCCGCGCTCACCCACTGACACTCAGAGTTCACGAAGCAAGAGATGAAGATCAGATTATGACATTGGCAAGAAGTCTGTGTTCTGAGTTTGTAAATCTGGCTGCTTTATTTTAGACATCAAACATATGGCCATAACTAATTACATGCTTAAGTGGTGATATGTTTCGGATCCGAAAACAGGTGCTACTCTGTAAAGCACCTTACAGGCAATTATTATTGTGAGATACATGGTTAGAAGGACAGAAGATGTGAAGAAAAATTCCAACGTTTAGAAATAACTGTCACAAACTTAACAAGGAAACAATGTGCTTGTTAAGAGCTCTGTTTAAGTTTGTACTTTGTCTAATGTGTAACCACACATGTGTGCATGCATGTGTCCTTGGGTTCATACATATTTTAAGTATAGATGGTGTGTTGTTAGCTGATGTTAAATCATTAGAAATCTTGCGAGGTGGTTGACTTCACATTTTTTAGCGTAAATTCAGCCAAGATGCAATATTAGAAATTGGCAACGACTACAATTCAGAGCCTGGTTTCCTGGAAAACTTACTGTTAAATACTTATTAGTCTACATCTGTATATGTCTATGTATAATCAATACTCTGTTTAAAACTGAAACATGTTTGGAATTATTAAATTGACTTGTCCATAATTTTTCTGGCTTCCAGGGAGCCAGCAAAGATAGGAGGTCAGTTCTGTTGGACTTTTCTCACTGATGGCTTATTAATACTTGATAATTTACTTGTGACAACTATATAAACTGTAATATAAATATGTATTTTATATTATAATTTTTTTAATTTGTGCATAATTTGTGGTTATTGGTAACTATGTTTATACCTAAAGAGTCTGTTCAAGTACTATAGTATAGAATCAATAACAGCCTGGTTTATAAATATTGATCACAGTAGCCCATGACCCAAACACCAAAAAAGGTCAACAAATATCTGATCATAAACTGTCAGAAGTAAAACTGTGAAATTAAAACACACATGCACACACGCAATATAAAGGTAGAGGGATACTGAGTTTATGTGACCCCATAGTCTCATTTATAGGGCAGAAAATTAATGCTATTAGAATTCATAGTCTCAGTATTTTAAAGCCCTTGGTCTAGCATAGCCTGTATTTCAAGTGCTTTGAATCTGAATGTGGAGCCTGGGGGTTTGGGGCATGCAAATTGGGTAACATATAGAGGCTGTATTGCTAAATTTCCTCTCAGTGTTGAAATAAAGAAGAATGACTGTTATCCAGTTAAATATCAGTAATGTTAATAACTTGATCAGAACTTAAATAGATTAAATGTCAGAGTTAGGACTCTGCTGGTAAATATCACTTATAGAAGGCAGAAGTAATAGAGAATTATATATAGCCTTGCGGCTTATGCCATTCTATAAGTAGTAAAATGTGATTTATAATTCTGTACTCTGTCATGTATTACTCAAGAGGCACAAAGAAATGATGACTGAGAATTCCTGCATAAAAATGAACCACGAGACTCATGTTTTCTGGATGTGAAGAGATTATAAACAGACTGTGACACCTATTTCAGTTTATGACTTACTGATCTATAAAGAAAATAACTTGTAAAGCCAAAATTAACCTGGAATAATGATAGCTTACTAATACAAAAAGCCAGCTGCACTTGTTTCCTTTAATATAGATTGTAGCATTAAACTGTTAAGCTTTGCAGGTTAGATCTTTGAGAATTATGAAGAGTGATTCCCTAGGGTTCTAATTTATTATGACCTATTACATTCTAGTTTAAGAATAAAAAATGTAGGAGTTGAATTTTCTTTTAAATGGAACTTTAACATTAGACCATCATGTTTTCTAAGAAGATATGAGGGGCTGGGGAGATGGCTCAGTGGAATCAGCACTTCCCTGGCAAGTGCAAGGGCCTAAGTTTGATCCCTGGTTCTGAAAAAGAAAGCAAGAAAGCAAGCAAGCAAGCAAGCAAGCAAGCAAGCAAGCAAGCAAGAAAGAAAGAAAGAAAGAAAGAAAGAAAGAAAGAAAGAAAGAAAGAAAGAAGA
>PVKA01035314.1:0-22720 GCA_004027165.1 Ctenomys sociabilis
GTGTCCTCTGCCTTTCCTGATGGACTCGAGGTCTGGGATTGCATTTTTCCCCTTCTCTTTGTCATTTTGTATAGCACTGATCTTTGACCTTTGGTGTAGAGCTTTGGTGCAGCTATAACCTTAGCTTGTTATGAGATTCGGGTGCCAGTCTATTAAGTTTGAGATTTTCCAGGTATGTCTATCCTGGGTCTAGCTGTTGAGTTCAGTTCCTTTTTTGCTGCAGCTCCTTTGGTTCCGCTATGTTGGTTCCCGGGGTCAGCCCTCCTGTGTCAGGCAGGGTGTTCCCCACGTGGGTGGGCCAGGGCTTTGGTGGGTTTTCTGGGCTCACAAAAGGATAGTGGATGATCTTATTCACTGAGTATGCTGTACTGAGCCGGCCAGCTTGTGCTGGGTCCAGGTCTACAGGCCGTAACCCAAGAAGGCTGGGAAAGGTCCCTCTGGTGCAGTGGGCCTGGAGCCCTCACTCACAGGCCAGGCTGTGCTGGGTTTGGGTCCATAGCGTGGGACCGTGGATTGCTGAGAAATGTCCCTCTCGTGTGGCAGGCTAGGATTTCTCACTCCAGGCCGACCTGCACTGGGTCTGGGGCTGTGGGGTGGGACCGGTAATCACCTGGAAGTGTTTCTCTGGCACAGTGTGCCTGGAGCTGTCACCCGACCACGGGAGGTGACGGGCAGCTTAATCCCTGGGAAATGTATCTCAGGCACGACGGGCCTGATGTTCTACACTCACTGACCTTTGATGCCCAGAGAATCGGGGAAATTCCCACTCAATCAGTGGGCTTTCGGTCAGTGGATCTGGGGAGGTGTTGGTGAGTGGGTCCTGAGGTTTCAGGCCAGTCACTGGCTTGGAGGGGTTGGGGACAGGGATCCACGAAGCACATGTGGGAAGAAGCCAAAGGCTCCCCCTCAGACTCACCACACTCTCACTGATGTGGGAAGCCTGGTGAGTCCTGTAAATTCGCTCTCGCTGGGAGAGCTTGGCGCGGGATCCAGGAGGCCGCTGGAGTCAGCCACTGTCTCTGGCCGGTCTCAGGTGCTGGGCGTTGGCGGGCGGGATGGAGCAGGATGGCGGAGTCGGGCGCGCTGTCTCTGGCTGGTCTCAGGTACTGGGCGGGGGCGGGTGGGATGGAGCAGGATCAAGACTTCCATTTTCATAAAGGAAAGGCAGGCAACACAAAGCTTTGCTTGTGTAAATGGGAAACAGTTGTTTTGCTTTTAGTGTTGTGTGTTTATGACAAACTTATAATTTTTTACATAATTTATGACACTCAGTGTAATTTGAAAGTATATATTTCAGCTGTGCTGAAGAAAGAAAAGTAGGCTACATTTTGGTCTAACTTTACATATGAAAAGTGAGACTGTAGGGAAGTTGGCTATTTTTTTTTTAATTTGGTGCTGTATAACAGAAGAGGAATAGAATGAGGTGTTTCACATATAAAATTTTATGCAGTTAAAAAAACCATCTTAGAGAGAGCCAGCATTGTGGAATACAAAGAATGCTAGGAAAACACTTAGAAAATCTGGTTTCCAGATTATATATAGGCATCAGTACTGTTGAGTAGTAGAGTTCAAGAAACAGCAAAGCAACTGCATAAAATTGGTCAACTAGATGATAACTGAAAGTAGGATGATGGAAATCTTAGAAACTATCATGTTTTTTTAAATGATAGCATGTAGAGAAAGAGAGATTCTGAGTCACAATTCATCCTGTTCCTTAAATGTGAAGGAGAGTCTAGGAATCTATAAGCAACACACAAAATGAGACGTGGATGATTTCAGTCAGTGTTCTAGAAATCCTTATAAGAGGAACTGGGATAGGCACAAGAGCAATGTACACAGGAGGTTGTCGGGCATTGAGGTAGTGACCAAACATATCCTGAAATGATGGAAATGGGAAATGATTTTAAGCATAACTGTGGAAAAGCACCTTCACTGTAGGGGTCCAGGAAACTGTTCAAAGCAGGCAACAGAGGAATCTGGGGTTTAACATAGGTTATTGAGTCTGGTGGGGCATTGGCTAGGGTGTCTTGCAAGTTACGTGATGCCTGGGTGGAGTCTGATATCAGGTAATGGAGCTTCTTGGGCAGCTGCTTTTGCATTTTGATTTGTTCAGATGCAAAAAAAACAATTGGTCTATGATAACTGGCAATAGCAACATTTATTAAACTTCTTGTACTGACCAAAGTTATGCTAAGCAGTTCGTGTTTATTAGTTCTTCAGTAACCCTCACAAACAAAATATTATAGGTGTTTCACAAAGGAAGAAATTTCAGCTAAATTTATAGAAAGAGAATTTAAATATAGGTCTTTCTTTTTCTCAAAGCCTGAACATTAAATATTCACATTATACTACTTCTCTAAAAGTTTCTTTTGTGAACTTATTTTATGTACATATATTCAAATTTTGTTCACATCTGAACACTCCGTGTTAATGTCTAATTTTATTCTCATATTGCTTCCTATATTCTGGACAGTTGACTTGAGTGGTGGAAACATCTTCTGTTCTTCAGCAAGTATGAGTCAAAAAACAAAAAAGGGATACAAATAAAGGATAATTTTGTTGTGAAAAAAATATATAGTTTTATATCTGTCCTAACTATAGCAATAGAACTATTTCTCTTAGTTCAATGAGAAGACAGGTTTATACTAATATTATTTAGACAAGATATCATGTCTACATCTTGTCCTCTGAATAACTACTATGAAGACAACAATATGCTTTGTATTAGTTATTGTAACTGTCCTACTACCGTTTTTTGAAGTTATTTCATTGCTATTTTATCATTAAAATGAATAAAAACTTAGAAAAAGAATGAATCACCCATATATGAAAAAAGATCTATTAAATAGTGTCCACAATAAAAAAGGCATCTTGCTTTATAAGTCTCTTAAAATTAGAAGAAGCTATGGCAAGTTCAATAATCTTTTCCTAGATAAAAGAAAAACCAAAAAGCTGACAGTAACAAAGGATGAAGAAACAGAACTAAAGTGTGATTTTCTTTCTAACCTCTGAGCAAGACTTCCTAGACTCACACAGCTGTCTTCCTTTTTTTTTTAAATTTATAGGCCAATCAACTTTAAGTGTACCTAATAGCACCTTGTAACATCTAGGCAGTTTAAACAGAAGACCCTGTCCTGATGTGACTGGTTTTCTGAGTTATTGCTTCTTTAAAAGACTGAATTGAACTTTTTTATCTTGGCTCTGGTAGAAATATGAGAAAATTTTGGTCAAATGAGAAGAACTCTGCCTATTAAACTAGTTTCCTTGATTTTGAGGACAGAGTGGGCTTCACTCTCTGTCTTTAAAATAGAACTTTAAAAAATAAATTGAATTTTTTTCAACAATGACTTATACCTGAAGATTTAAAGATAAATATTAAATTTTATTGTGCTGGTAGTACTGCCATGAAATAGATTTGAATTTGATTCTACTCTACCATCATGTTAATACACAATATTAGGGCCAAGACAGTCAGACAGAATATGAATTTCCAAAGGAGAACATTAAATTTCTTGATCAAGTTTTAACTTTTACATATTTTGTCTTTGTAGGATTTTGTGTTCTTATTCAATAAATTATAACCTGTAGATATAATGCACAGTATTCACCAATAAGAAACGTGGTGCTGAAAGCTAATATAAAAGTGAAAATGGTGGTTATATTTTTCTTTTGCTATCCAAATAATGATCTTAATGGAAACAATTCTTTCAGTATGGCATATAACTTTCAAGATATTTTTGCTACAAAATATTCAATTCTGATATTTTCTTGATTAATGAAAGAAAAATCTTAATAAAAAAATTAGATAACAACAATTGAATTATAAAGTTAATTATGATTTAGTTCTGAAGGGTGCTGGAGAAGATGAATTACATGAAATGAATGCTTTTTAATTTAGTGACTACATCATCAGCAATGATAGTTACAATGCTTTTTCTTGGTATAGGGTCTCACTATACAGCTCTGACTCATAGTGATCCTCCTGATTTCTGCCTCCCCAGTGCTGGAATTAAAGGCATGCACCACTACTCCCAGACTCTATCACTGGCTCAGTGCACCTGAGGGCAGGGCCGGCCTGGCATGTGATGCCAGGGATTGAACCCTGGCCCCTGTACTTGCCTAAGCAATTGCTTAGTCTTCTGAGGTATCTTACCAGCTCTTGTAATATTTTTCTTAAAGAACTCTTCACAAGACTAATCTACAGAACTTACATTTATTTTAGTACATAAAGAAACCAATGCAGAAAATTATTACTATGACTTCTAATTCTTCTTTCTCACTTCATGCTTACATTTAACAATAATGATGGAATGGGAAAGAATGGTAAAAGTACTTTTTATTGTATTTAGAGATATAGGTGACAATGTACATCAATGTTAAACTGGGTGTTGGCAAGTTATGTGGGTACAAATGTCCCATTTTTTAAAAAAAGTCTGGGGCCAGGGAGATGGCTCAGTAGAATAAGCACTTCCCTGGCAAGGTCAAGGGCCTGAGTTCAGAAGTTCTTTTCACACAAGAACCCACAAGCTTTTCCTAGAAGAGGTAATCAGTTTTAGAAAATCTAGAAATTGATTTGGGTTGCAGCTCAGTGCTGAGGTCCTAGATTGATTCTCAGTATTTTAAGATGAAAAGAAAAGAAATAAAATATGGGGAAATAAAATATGGAGAATATAGCCTTCCCAGAATAGAGCAAGAACCAATGTTTTAGGGCTGAAGAAAAAAAGCAAAAAGTGCTAGTGCATTTCACAGTGTGAGATTTTAGGAGCCAAACTTGCAACTATGGGAGAATTGCATAGGAAGAAAGTGAGGAGAGAGCAAGCAAGACAAAGACTTCTGGTTTTCCACCCAGTAAAATACTGTGTGGTCAGAAAGTCAAAGCAATGAGAAGCGAAGAGGCACATTCTCCAAGTCAGAGTAGCTAGCATTTGACATTTGCATAGCGTGCCGCAGTCTGCATTACTAAGTAACTAACGGGGAGGACATTAGCTAGGGTGGCTGTGCCCCTGGGCCTCCACTTGAGCACATACCCAAGCCCAAGTCCATGTAAACACGAAAGGAAACTTCAACTAAACCAATCAGAAGTTGAAAATTAACATCTGGCTATGGCTTTTCTATTTAATCCATTAACTTTTTAAAATACTATCTTGCCTCTTTAAGTACGTCATAAATCTTTTTGTCTCTCATTCAATCTGACTTGCAGTACTCAGTTTTCCAATTCATGAAATGCTGAATGGTCAAATAAACTCATTAAAATTGCATTACCTAAATTTATCTTTTAACAACATTAAGACACAGAAAGCGTGTCTAGAAGCAACAGTGCAATGAATTCAGTCAATGGTGCTTGATGTTTGTAAGACAAGGTCTGAAGAGGAATTTGTTGATCCTTGTGTTTTGGTTCTTCTCTGCTGTATCTGTGCAGAGCCTCTCTGTAGATTCTCCCATTTATAGGCTGCTCTAGCAAATCCTCCTCACTTGAGGAGCTCTTTCTTTGGCTCCCAAAATCTTCAGTTCCATTTGTGATATAGGGTTTAGATCTCTCTTGCTTGTGCACTTTTACTCTACTAAGATTTTGGTTGCTACAGACAAGATTTCTCCTGTAGTCTGGATACCCCAGATCTTGTTCTGGCCTTGGAGGATAAGTCCCTGAAAGCCTTACTATTAAAAAAATATATAAATAATCAAAATCAACTCTGTATATTTTGGTCTTCTAGGACATGACTGAGTCATTCTATTTGTGGTTTTATACTTAATTAAATTTGGTATGTGATATGTTATTATAGCATATAAATCCATCATCAATTTATAACATTTTAATTTCCCCTCTAAAACCATATTATGAAGTAATAGTAACAAAAAATTTTATTCAAAATTCCCCTTTTCTTTTTTTTCCATTTGTTTATTTTGGTACAGGGTCTCCCTATGCAGATCAGACTCATGGGACTACAGGTGTTCGTCACCACATCCTGATTCTGTCGCAAGCTTAGTGTAGCCCAGGGACAGGGCTGGAAAATTCCCTTTTTCTAAAGGTATTAAAAAAACACTTTCTTCCCATTTTGTTTTTCTAAAGGTTACATTTTCTAAACAATTAAAATTAATTTTTTGAGGGACTGCCCAGCAGTTTTCCACACTGACTGCACCATTTGATGTTCATATGGGGTGTTCAATCTCATTGTATCTTCAGCAGTATTTGCCATTATTTGACTATAATAATCAATCTAATATATGTGCAGTATTAGTGTCACTTGCATTTGCACACACAGACACACATACACAGAAACACACACACTAATATATATAATATATATTAATATATATTGTATATATACTTGTGGGATAGATAAGGGGGCTTTTGATAAAGGTATATAGTATATTTGAATATTTGCATGCATTCCCATCTTGCTGGAGGCCAATGGACCACATATACAAGGGTATACAGAATACTGTAAGTTTAGAATTCCCTTTCTGCTCTATGAGCCTACAGTGTGCTTCAACACAATGGCTGTGCTTCTCTTAGCTATTGATTGCTCTTGATGCCAGCACCTCACTGTCCTGGTCAGGACCACTATTAGGATGTGATAAGGAGAGTGTCTAGCCCTCCAAAGCAGAGGAGGCACAGTCTTGTGCAACTGTAAGCCTGGGTACGAATGTTTATTTCAATTTTGTACTGTAAGAATATTGTTGGCTTAACCCAAATTGTCCTTACCTTGAAAATTATAGACCCCAAATAAATCTTTAAGTGGTAGAGTGTTAGATTTTCAAATTTGGTCTTATTTTTCAAAATTGTTTTAGCTGTTACAGTTTCTCTGGACTTCCATATAAATCAGGTTTTCTTCTGGATGGTTAACAACCTAAGTTCACAGATCAAAACTGGAGAAATAGAAGAGCCACAAGGCCAGCCAACATTTTGGCCCTAGCGTTTCAAGGTCAGTGAAGATGCAGGACATAGGAGAACCTATACTGCAACATCATGAAACTCAGTTGAGCTCCAAATTTTCTGAACAAGGAATTATGGAGTCACAGAAGAAAGAGATTGATGATGTGTAGTGTGCCTGGGGAGAGTTACATGGAGAGAAAACTTTCTCTCACGCTCTCACAGAGAGCAATCTGGTCAAGCATTGGCCGTGACTCATCCACATGGATGACACAAAGGATCTCCAGAATAATGTGAAGGACTACAAGATAAACCCTGAGAGGACTTCACTGACCACATAAGAAACATAAAGTACATGTGTTGGTATATAAGTCTTGCTCTAGCTAGGTCTTAACCATCCAGCAGAAAAGTATAAAAATGAAGTATATAACATGGGGCCATAATAATAAGTTGAACTGTAAATAGCTATAGTCAATAACTTCTTCGGATAACTCACTATTATTGAGGAATGCTGGACTGTGTTGGATTGTGTCGCAGAGTTCAGGCACCTAAATTGGCTTAATGACAATGGAGTGCCCATTTTTGAAAGGTCTGGACAAAAAAAGGGATATACAATGGAGGAATCATGATATGTGTGTATAAACAGTACAGTTAGGATAAATACGCTGTGCTTCTACATAATTCTATGAGAAGCAAGATTTGCACTAATGGTGGTTGGACAAGATATTATGTTGGCTTCTAGTACTATGGACAACCACTAGGAAGATAACAAGGTAGAAAGTATTAATTATTGAATCTGTGATATAATTCAGCAATAAAAAATAAGATAAGTATATAACTATACTCTCCTAATTCACTGATTAGAGATATCTGCTATAATAATGTATGTAAGTATAATATCATGTATGCACCTTGTGCTATATCAAAACATTAAGAAAACAGTTTGCGAATTGTGTTCGCAGCCACCGCCGAGCTGCCGTCGCTCTCTAACGCCAGCGCCGCCTCTCGCTCGCCGAGCTCCAGCCAAAGGAGAAGGGGGTAAGGAGGTCCCTGTATCATGGCTCGTACCAAGCCGTAAATCCACCGGTGGTAAAGCACCCAGGAAACAACTGGCTACAAAAGCCGCTTGTAAGAGTGCGCCCTCTACTGGAGGGGTGAAGAAACCTCATCGTTACAGGCCTGGGACTGTGGCACTCCGTGAAATTAGACGTTATCAGAAGTCTACTGAACTTCTGATTTGCAAACTTCCTTTCCAGCGTCTGGTTTGAGAAATTGCTCAGGACTTCAAAACAGATCTGCACTTCCAGAGCACAGCTATTGGTGCTTTGCAGGAGGCAAGTGAGGCCTATCTGGTTGGCCTGTTTGAAGACACCAACTTGTGTGCCATCCACGCCAAATGTGTAACAGTTATGCCAAAAGATATCCAGCTAGCACACCGCATACGTGGAGAACGTGCTTAGGAGTCCACTATGGTGGGAAACATTTCATTCTCAAAATATTTTTTTTTCCCTCTTCTTCCTGTTATTGGTAGTTTTGAATGTTAAGTTTTTTGTTTTTTGTTTTCCCGTGGGGTCAAAAGGTACCTAAGTACATAATTGTAAGTGGAAAATAGGGGACAGAAATCAGGTATTGGCAGTTTTTCCATTTTCATTTGTGTGTGAATTTTTATCTTCATGCGGGATGTAAAGCATTAATGCAAGTCAAAAATGTTTCAGTGAACAAGTTTCAGTACTTCAACTTAATAACAATTATAAATAAAAATCTGTTAAATTTTTCTGGAAAACGCCAGCATTTGGATTTTTTTTAAACAAGTAAATTTCTTATTGACAGCAACTAAATGGTGTTTGTAGCATTTTTATCATACGGTGGATTCCATCCAGTCACTATACTTTTCTAACTGAGTTGTCTTACATGCTAGTACATGTTTTTAATGTTGTCCATCTTTTTCTGTGCTGTTCCTGTAAGTTTGCTATTAAAATACATTAAACTGTTAAAAAAAAAGAGAAAAGTTTGCAATGTATTAATTTATTGAACTTGTCCTGTTAATTTGTCTTGAAACTGTCTCATTGCTATTTGTTCTTTAATTACTGAAGTGGATGCCACTTGAACATATATACACATAAGTGAAATAAACCAGACACACATGTGTAAATATCATATAGTCTCCCTACTATAAGAAGCAAAAAGCAGAAATACAAATGGAAACATACAACAACAATTGAAATCAATTGAGTCTGATAAGGTAAAGTGAATGGCATATGCTGCAGGATACTAATCAGCTTTCCTTATGGATGGTTAACAACCTAAGTTCACAGATCAAAATTGGAGAAATAGAAGAGCCACAAGCCCAGCCAACATTTTGACCCTAGCCTTTCAAGGTCAGCGAAACTCAGGGCATGGGAGAGCCTGTACTGCAATATCATGAAACTCAGTTGAGCTCCAAATTCTCTGAACAAGGAGATTATGGAGCTACAGAGGAAAGAGATTGAAGTTCTATAGTGTGCCTGGGGAGAGTCACATGGAGAGAAAACTTTCTCTCAGGCTCTCAGAGAGAGCAAACTGGTCAAGCATTGGCTGTGACTCACCCACATGGATGACACAGACAGATGATCTACAGAATAAGGTACAGGACTACAAGATAAACCCTGAGGGGACTTCACTGACCTCATAAGAAACATAAAGTACATGTGTTGGTATATAAGTCTTGCACTATCTAGGTCTTAACCATCCAGCAGAAAAGTATAAGAATGAATTATACATCACAGAGCCATAATAATAATATGATCTGTAAATGGCTGTGGTCAACAACTTCTTCGGATAACTATTATTGTGGAATGCTGGACTGTGTTGGATTGTGTTGTCGAGTTTAAGCACCTAAGTTAGTTGAATGACATTGGAGTGCCCATCTTTGACAGGTGTAGACAAAGGAAGGGGTATAGAAAGGAAGAATCATGATGTGTGTGTATGGACAGTACAGTTGGGATAGATAACGCTGTGCTTCTACATAATTCTACGAGAGGCAAGATTTGCACTAATGGTTGTTGGACATGGTATTATGTCGGCTTCTAGTACTATGGACAACCACTAGGAAAATAACAAGGTAGAAAGTATTAATTATTGCATCTTTGATGTAATTCAGGTATAAAAAATAAGATACACAAACAGCTACACTCTCTTAATTTACTGATAAGAGGCATATGGTATAATAATGTCTGTAAGTATAATATCATGTATGCACCTTCTATGATACCAAAACATTATGAAAACAGTTTGCAATGTATTAATTTATCAAATCCATCTTGTCAGGGTATCGTAAAACTGTCTCATTGATATTTGTACTTCAATAAAACAAAAAAAAATAGAAAAATAAAAGATAAATAAATAAAAACAAAGTGTATATGCACCAAATATACTGAGAATTTTCTTTGGAGAGTATTTTATGACCCCAGCATATAGACAACTCTCATTCTGTGATTGCTTGAGTGGAATAAATACCTCTTTTTTTTTTTGCAATTTTTAAAAAAAATCAATATGGCAATTTTGAAGACAGAACCAAACCTGCTTGGAGTTTGATTACATTAACTCTGTTGATGAATTTGGAAAATGTATACTTTGTGAGGAAGTGTCTCATTAATTCAGGCTGACTGCATTCACTGTGTAGTCCAGGAGGAAGGAAACTTCCGGTGATTCTCCTGCCACAGCTTCCTGAATTCTGTGATGACAGGTGAGCACAGCTATATCTAGTTAAAAAGTAAGGTTTTTGACAACAGCTAGCAATCGAGGTCTTTTTAATTTAGATAAACAGTACAGATACTTAATATATTGATCTTGTGTCTTTCAAATTGAATGAGCTCACTTATAAGAGTAATAAATCTTCGTTTTGTTTTAGTTTGATCTTGGTGAATTAAATAGGATTTTTACAATGTTAATCATGTCAAAAACAAATTTCCTTCCTTATTTCTAATCTGCATACCTTTTATTGTTTTTTCTTTTCTGCAAAACTATTAGTACTTGTTGAATAGAAATGGTGAAAGTTGAAGCTCTTGTTTTTTACTGAAGGCTTAAGTTTTCATCACTAATTCAGATGGTGATACAGGCTTTTCATTGAAGTATTTTATAAGGTAGACTGAAGAAGGTCCTCCAAGTCCTTGTGTCATGGGAACTTGTGTGAGGAATGACTTCTGAATGATGTCCATAATTTTTATATCACTTAAAGAAGCTGATACAAATTTATAAACTTGAAGGGAGTGCAGATTATGTTGATTTACTTTTAATGTTAAACCTCATTTTCTATGTTCCTAGGAGATATTTGCATTTAATTTGGGAATGAGGTAGGTGATACTGACTTATAAAATGAGTGAGTTGATGTTAATCTCCCACTTTTTCATGTAATAGCAGTTTTGGAGAGCTTTTATCATCAGTTCTTCCATAAATAGTGGGAAGCATTTTAAACTAAGTCATTTGATCTTAGATATTTCTTTATGTTTCTTAACTAAAAATTCAACTCAACTCATGTTTTTAAGAGCGAGTTTTGATAGCTGTTGTCTTTCAAGGCACTTGCTCATCTCATTAAGTTGTGGAATTTGCTGACATAAATTGTTCTTTCCTGGCCTCCATCAGTTTTCTTTTTTAAAGAACAAAAATTGTTTAAAAAAACATTAGAAATGATTCAGAATTTCACTCAATAAATGGAATTCAACAATGGTCACTATATTGCATATCATTGTTTTTCAATTAGTTGCTCAGATCACCAGCCAAATACAAGCACGCAAAATTGGTCAAAAGTTATAAAACTTTAAAAAGAGGAGAGAAAATAATGTAAGCATTAACTGCTCCTTTCAATAGACCAGCAGAGATCAACAGCACAATTATCCAAAGTATCCTGTGTATATACATATACATTTTTCTTTTTTTCCTTTCTTCTTTCTTTCCTCCTTTCCCTTTTCCCAGTTGTGCCTTCTTTTTGAACAGTTTCTTTCCATTTTGATGTTCACATACATTAAGCAGTCTCTAGCTGCATAGTCTAGAAAAATTCCCTCTAAGTGTGTGTATACATGAATTCTCCAGATTTCTTCTCTAAAATACTACTGCGCAAATTCAGCTCCTTAGAACCATCACTTCAGCTCAGAGTTGCCCTTTTCTGCTGGGTTTCCCTCCAGTCTGCTGTGCTTTTGAACTTTTCTCAGCCCCTAGATTAATCAATCATAAGATGTACATCATGTTTCCTGCCTCTTACGAATTGTTTCTTTTGCCTGATGTTGTTATTATGAGAACTCTTAATTTATGTATTCTCTCTACCCTTTTAGACTTTTTCAGAAATGTGTGTCATTTGGTCGCTTCTTCATCTTGTATGGAAGGAGAGGTGTTGCATAATACACTATTACATTAAAAAATCAGCAATGAAAGTACATGTATAATACGATTGGTACATGATATATATATGCATTTATGGATATATGTATTTATACGTATAAATAACTAAAATGATAAATGCCAAAATATGATGATTTGCTTTCATATAATGGTATTGCAGATTTTTCCTTCCCTTTATTCTCTAAAGTTTTCTATAGAGATTGTATTCATTCCATAATAAAAACAAGTCATTAATGTTATAATAATAGAAAAAACAGAATTAAATTAAATACCTGGAAGTGAATGCAGCTTCAAGTATTGAATTTCCATGAAGGATAATGTAGAACTATTTTTTTCCGTATATTTATATTCTATGAATAGAAGCCTGAGATTACATTTGACTTACTTTTTGTTACACTAGTAAGCTACTATTGACTAAATTAGAGTTTATGATTAACAAAAATGCCCAGATCTCAAGAGTTGCTTTACAAATCAATTTTACACATTCATTACTTTTACATTATTTGGTAAAATTTTAAGCATCTTTTGTACAAGCAGTTACAATTATTTGATAAACATAAAATCAATCAAAATCAGACAACATATTCATGCATATAGTTGAATGAGAATCAAATGATTACAAAATTAATTATTCCAGCTCCATGTATGCTCTAGAGTGGTAATTATTTTCAAATATTTTTAATGATTCTTTAGATCTTGCCTCTGTATAAACCATAGTTAGCAGCTTAATTTCAGCTTTTGAGACCAAACAGCTAGAGCGTGCTCTGACTTCTGATCCTGAAAGACTGCATGATGGTAGATGATGGGCAGAAGTTAGATAGGCCTATAAATTATAGACATTATAAATTTATAATAATTTCATGTTTAGCAACAGAATATTAATAAATCTATTTCCTGTTGGGAAATAGTTATCTTTCACTCTTCTTTCCTCCAACTCTTCTTGCCACCATGCATTGCTGTTGCATGAAAATTTTGAAGCAAATCTGCATTGCTGTTTGTATATATTCATTATGTAATAATATTCACAATTAAGACATTGAACACATCAAGTTTAGTAATGTCATTTTTTTGTTTCTTTAGTAGTCACTAACTGAGCCACAAAGATCTCCCTAAGCTATTTTAATATTCCATGAGGATAGTTGCATTTATTAGATATTTCATCTGCTTCATTGTAGAGAAAGAATCTTCTGGATTGTAGCGCTTCAGTCTTGGTTGATTGACCCTTGCTTGGTGTTGCTCCCTGTGGATCCCTTTAGCTCATTCCCAAAATGTCTCCCTTTTCTATGGTTTATTTTGTTTGAGACTTAGGAGAACTTCTAGTAATTCCCTGAGGGGGGAAAATGCATGGGAATTTTTATTTTATTTGTTTTGAATAGTCTTATGTATCAGAAAATATTTTACCTTCATAATGAATGGTTTGACTGAGATTATACTTCTAAGCTGAAAATCACATTCATTTCAACATTTTCAAAGAAACAGCAATATTTTCTGATTTCCAGTACTTCTATTGTGAATTTGTTTTTTTTCACATTTTTGACACTTTGTAGAAATGGATTCTCATTATAGAACCATCTCTCTGTCACGAGTATTTTGATATTTTAAACTGATGTGCCAAACATCATTTTCATTCATTATGCAGGCATTTATTATACTTTAAATCAAAATGTATGTCAGTGAATTCTCTGAAATCTTGATTTCTTTAGTCTCTCTATTTCTCCTTGATGGAATTCATTTATGTGTGTTTTTGAAAAATGCCTTTGTAAAACCTTTATTTCTTTATGATAATTTTTCATCATCATTGTTTTCCAACGTTGGTTTTGTGAATTTTCTAGCTTATATTTAGTTACTAAAATCTCTTTCTGGTTTCTCTGTGAATATTTTTCATAGCAATTTGTGCTTGTTTTATCGTCTTCACTACTTTCAATATTGAGTTTTTAAAGTCAATTATGCCCATTGTCTGCTTGCTGAAGCCCCAAAACTCTGATCACTTATTACCCTCTCAAGAGTGCCTGGGGCTGAGAAGACAGTGCAGTACCATAAGCACCTGCCTGGCAAGTGCGAGGTCCTGAGTTAGATCCCCAGCACAATAATGATAATAATAATAATAATAATAATTAATAATAAGTTTAGAAGCCTTATATATTCCCTCCAATTAGTATTAAAACTGCTATGTCCACCTCATAGACTGCCCACCTAGCGACAGTCATCAGTAAATTGCCTGCTTTCAGGGGGTTATAACTTGATTCTTCAAGGATAGACGACCTAGCACACATCATTTTAAGCTAAGAAAAAGCTATTCTCCATAGAGGTAATCTTAATTAACTTTTCTTCACATTCCAACATCTCACAAGCCTGCCGAGTTTCTACTCTTCTTTTAGATTTGATCCTTTTTAGTAGCCTATGTTGGTGGCAGTAACAGATTATGTCTTAATCTGGTTTTGCTAAGATTAGGGTTAAAATTGAATATATGGCTCATCTAGAGATTTTCTTGATGAAAAGAATTACTGTTTTTGAAGATGGAATTTTGGACATTGTCTATACCTATTTGTAGATTTAAATCTTAATAATCAAAAGGAAGTCTGGGGCAGAGAAGATGGCCCAGTGGAATAAGTGCTTACCTGGCAAGCACAAGGGCATGAGTTCAATCCCCTGTTTCACCGAAAAAGGAAGTCTGACATTAGGCAGTGAACTCAAAAAGAGGCAGGTAGATTTCAACTGATGCTTGCTTTTCCATTCCCTGGGCTGAGAAGTCTTAAAGCAAAACACCTTTGTAAAACTCTTCAGTTACATTATATTTAGAAATCTCTCTCTCTCTCTCAATGGATCCATTTTGTAAACAAAATAAAAGGCCATATGTCATAAAAGGAAGAAAAACAAACTTAAGAGATTTGAAATTGATATACAATAACAAGATGGCACAATATATGTTCATCCTTTTTAAGATTGAATATTGAAGACCACACACTTGAGATAACTATGGGGTTCACATGCCAGGTAGGGCTGGATAAAGGTGAGGTTATTATGATGAGAAGGGAATGGAATTGGTGGAATTTTTTATTTTTATTGTGTTTCAGCATCATTAACCATCTAGTTGAAAAGGCGAAAGATTTATGCGATCTGAAGAGAAACCAGAGTATAACCATCTAGTTGAAAGCTACTGTCTGAGTCTGGTAGAGGAGTTGGAATCATGTAAGTAGTCTCTATCTAATTAGAGACTACTAATACTAAGTGTGGTGATAGCAGTATATGATTAACTTTAATAATAACAAACAGTATAAATGTTTAGCACCTTCCATATAAATATTTGGTTTTCATTTTAAGCAGCTGAGAAGGAAAAGGATCAGAACATGCCATTCCAAAATATGCCACTTCATACACTGATTATTTTTAGGTGAGGGCAAATAAAAATAATTTGCTCTGGAAAGGCTGTTGAGTTTCGTTTTCACTCAAATGAAAGACACAAAATTCCCTTCAGAAGGGTTCTTGCTTTGTATCAGTGATGAGAGCATTCTTATCACTGAAAACATAGGGTTGATGCTGAGATGAATCTGTGTTCCATTTTCTCTGCCACATTTTTCTGATTACTTTCCTCCAGTTTACCAACCTTTTCCCCAACCCTTTCTGTGTTGTGTTGCCAAATATCAACAATATCTCATGTTCTGTTAAAACGGTACACATAGAAGCTCTCAGACTTTCTTTCTTTGTTGAACTTTTCTTTCATTTGTCTACATCCGGGTCACACAACATTTATATGCTTTTATGGTTTCAATTTCTTTTTTTTGGTCAGTTTAACTTACAGGCTCAGCCACAGAGCCTAGGCAGGTAAAAAAAGGTTTTGCCCACCACATATACAAGAATTTTGTTCATTCTGTTAGTAGATTAAATCATCCAGTTACACACTAAAAGAATTCATGTTCTGTAGAGTATTAAGTAACCATTATTTTAATTTGGTAAATTTTCTATTGCAAAGAGATTTCAGTAGTGATAGAATTTTATTTTATAAATACATTTATACATTATTTATGGGTCCTAAATATATTATCAGGGTTAATATAAACTTGACTATTGTTTTTACTATTATTACATCTGGCTAACACTTACGGAGTAGTTGTTATATGCTACTTATGGCTTGGAGCACTTCATGAACTGTCTCACTTACTGAGCCCCTCAGAAGCCCATTATCATGATTATTTTACAGCAAGGAAACTGAAGCCAAGAGAGATAGCGTAAGCTAACTGAGTAAATGGTGGAGCTGAGATTTTACCCAGTTTTGATTATGCTTTCTTTCTGCTTGCTGTGCCAGGGAAAATATGATCTTGTGGCTTTCATTCCAGACTATTTAGATTGCAAAAGAATATACGGAGAAGTAAAATCTCTAACATGTCTGCAAAGAGTGAGAGCTCAGTTGCGGAGAGATTTCATGCTTCAGGAACAAGTCCCAGGGGCTGTCTCCCCAGGGACATGGGCAGCAAGATGGGAAATTGCTTCTAAGTGAGAAGAGATCAGGGCATCTGCATGTCTATGTGCATATATTTTCTTGAACAAATATGATACCAAGGCTAATGTATGCAGCAGGGAAAAGGCATTAGAAAATTAATGAAATGGAGCTTGGACTTCATTCTATTGTGAAGGACAACCATTTATGGGCTACTCTGATGCATAAGGGTCATCTAATTTTGTCCTCTACATTCTCTTTCCACTAAGGTTTTCGCCAGTAAAATTTTAGCGAGTGTTCCTGCCTTAAAATGACCCCTCTAACCCGTTTTGTAAACTGTCATCAGGATTGCTCTAGCACTCAGATTTGATGCTAATCTCTTACTGAGAAAACATTCACTACCCGTTCCTATTCATCATTAGACTAATCTCGATAATTTAAGCGAGCGTTCCTCTTCTCTTCATATCTCCTGAGTTGCTTTTTATCTTTTTAAAATATATATTTAGTACAGAGTCTACATGGCCCACAGGGTTTCACTATGTAGATGGGACTCGCAGTGATTCTCCTGTTTTCAGTCTTCCAAGCACTGGGATTACAGGCGTGTGCCACCATGCCAGTCTCAATCGCCTTCTGAGTGTGCCTTGAGGGGCAGGGCTGGCATGGCACGCGGGGGATGGAACCCAGCTGCTGCGCTCTGCCTAAGCAGATACTTTAGTCCCCTGAGCTATCTGGCCAGCCCTCACTTTTTATCTTTTTTATTAATTTAAATTCTTAGGCCAGTGAGATAGCTCAGAGGTCTAAGTGCCTGCCTGGCAAGTGCAAGGATTCGAATTTGGTGCTGTGTACTGCATGCTGTGCCAGCCCCACAGTGAGCTGCCACCAAACTAGGTATGCTGGTGCACGTCTATGATCCTAGCACTCAGGAGGCTGAGTCAGGAGGATCATTACGAGTCTGAACTGCATAGCTAGACCCTGCACCAAACAAATAAATAAGCGATTAAAAAAAATTCTTGCTTTGCCCCAGTGCTACACCTATAATTGCGGTACAGTGGAAGATGGGGAAAGCTATTGTGGCATTAAAATCATTTTTTCTTCTTTTTTTTTTTTTTTTGGCAGAACCGGGGATTGAACTCAGGCCCTTGCACTTGCCAGGGAAGCGCTTGATTCCACTGAGCCATCTCCCTGGCCCCCTTAAAATCATCTTACATTTAAGTGAACCGTCTGTAGCCTTGAGTATTACTTACCTCAACATATCAAGTTGACTTTGGATTTGTTCATTTCATGAACTGTGGCTAGCTATGCTTTTATATTTTTAGTAACACTGAGAAGTCCTTTGCTCTTAGAATTACAAGTGATTTTATTAATGAAGTAAAAAGAAATGAAGTACAGAATTATATATAGACAATATGCCACCTTTTTAGATTTAAGAGGAGAATAAATCAATAATGTTATTGCAAATTAAAACATTGAAAAAGTAATTTTAAAACTCGAAAGTTAAAAGATTGATTTAGGAATCCTTTCTTAGAAAACACAGGAGGTATCATAATTTTTAAGCATACACTCTGGTTTTTCTTTCAAATGAGTAAAGATGGGAAAATGGAGAAAAATTAAAGACCAGTAAACTCAATCAAGTGCAGAAAGAAATAACTTTAAGACAATGATTGCTGTACTAGAGAACAGACTAGTTTGTAAAATCTAGAAAAGAAAATGTAGCTATTAATCTTCTGAGTCTCTTCTCACTCCTATATTTAATTTTCCTTTTTTCTTGAGATTTTCCATTTTGAAATAATTTCAAATTTATGAGAGAAGCTGAAATAATATGGACAATTTATCAGATTCCTCAAATATTAATATTTTTCCACTTTAATTCTAGATGCTGATTAAAAAAACATCATTTTACTCATAAACAGTTTGAAATATGTTTTTCTCAGAACTAGGACCTTCTTTCACTTAATATACTATAATTACTTCAATAAAAAGTTGACATTGATAACATTATTTTTAAGACTGGCTAAATAGCCCAGTGGATTAAGTGCCTGCAAGCAGGCTCAGGGGCTGGGGGTTTGATTTCCAAGCCTGCCGCATCGGTCCTACCCCAGGGGTGCGCTGAGAGGCAATTGAGACTGGGCGCGGTGGCGCACACCTGTAATTCCAGCTGCGCTGAGAGGCAATTGAGACTGGGCTTGGTGGCGCACACCTGTAATTCCAGCCGCGCTGAGAGGCAATTGAGACTGGGCTTGGTGGCACACACCTGTAATTCCAGCTGCGCTGAGAGGCAATTGAGACTGGGCTTGGTGGCGCACACCTGTAATTCCAGCTGCGCTGAGAGGCAATTGAGACTGGGCGTGGTGGCGCACACCTGTAATTCCAGCTCTTGGGAGGCTGTAAACAGGTGGATCCACATGAGTCCAATCTAGTAGGGAGACCCTGAACACCCTATAGACCCTTCCCTAAAATACAAAACAAGCAAGCAAACAAACAAACAGAGGAACTTTTTTTTTTTTTTTCATTTTTTCCCTCTATTTTGGTCAAAAAATGCTGGCCTGTTATTATTTTTTTGCACTTACTAATCCTGTTGACAGCTTCCTTTGATTCAATTCTGTCTTTTGTTGTCTTGACATTTTTGAAGAGTACAGCCAATTATCTTAATAGAATGTCCCCCTTCTCTCTTAGACTCATCCTAGTGGCTTTCACTTACACCTCACAAAAACAGTTCCTCATAAGGCTGCTGCTATCCTTGACACTGCCATGATCTGTGCTCAGTTTTCATCTTGTGTAGCCTAATTACAACACTGGACATAGCAGATCTGCATCCCTCCTAAAACTTTCTTCTTTTGGCTTTAGTAATAGAACATTCTGCTAGGTTACCTTCTGTTTTATTAATCATCTATTCTGCTATTCCCTTATTGTTTTTTTTTCTGCATATTCCTTACTGCTTAACTTTGAAATGGTCCTGACTCAGATCCCAGTCCTGTTTCCTAGACTTTGAAAATATCTATAATTTACCACAATTTTTGACTTCAAGTCAGTCTTCACACTTGAACCCCAGAAGTAAGTGTCTCAGGACTTACCTATCATACCCACTGTGCTACCACAGTGGCACTGTGCACTGAAGCTATTAAGCCATGAGTCTTTGGTGGTCTTTACCTTCACTCTGGAGATTACACTCTCTTTTCCTGAACAATCTCAGGTAAGGGGCACTTAAGTTTCCCTCAGTTATTCCGACAAATTGATCCAGCAAAACGTTCAGTTATAACTGACTTTTCTGCCTTTTCATGCTCCTCAGGGAAACTATCTGAGTATCTTGTTTGATGAAAACATACACAGAATCTGAAAAAATCATCACCTTTGCCCCAGTGTAATTTTCTCTTCTTTAGAGAACGCCTCTGAACTATTGTCATCAATTCTGCCGTTGTCCTTTATCATCTGTTCTGAGATGATGGTATGGATGCTCCTCTTTAAAGCATGAGCAAAACTGTGTGAGTCTTCCTCAAGTTTTCTCTAATATCTTCCCCTGACCTTCAGAGTCAAAGCCAAATAAAATTATAAAACTACCCAATGAAGTCTACTATGATCTCAGTGCATGTCCTTCCTTTTGTTGGTCATCTTTGTCTATGTCCTCATTTTTTCTCTGTTGTCACTGTGCTTTGGGAATACTGGGTTCCAGGGGTCCTTTTAGTATACTGGCCTTTCTCTCATCAATAGGAGGAGCAGCTGCTGAATCTGGAATCCATCTTACCTGGCGTTCACGTGATCTAATGTTGATAAGATCCTCTGAAACATATTTTCAGGCCCTGTTCAAATGTCAGCTTAGAAGCGAGGCTTTCTCTCACTCATGCTTTAAATGTAGACATTAACCATTGCCCACTTGTGCTTTCTGTTTTGCTTTATCCTTTAGCATTTATCACCATCAAGTGCATTGTACAACTGTTTACTGTAGCTCTCTTTCCCTCGGATGTAATCCTTAATTTTTTTTTTTTTTTATCTTTGCTTACTGTGGTAATCCTAGTGCCTGGTGTAAATTAACTGGGATCTTACCTTTTAAAAAAGCTTCTGCATGTCGAAAGAAATCACCAACAGCACTAAAAAGAAAGAAAATCCACAAGTTGGAAAAAAAAATTACCAATTGTCCCTCAGACAAAGGACTTCTATCAAGAAAATATAAAGAAATAACAAACAATCAGCCTCCCTAAATTCAAAGACCCAAGCCAAAAATGGTCATCTTGGATGAAAAACTACAAATGGTAAATAAATATATGAAAAAATAAATATATATGAAAAAATATATTCACCATCAATGGTCATTCAAGAAATGCAAATTAACACTGAAAGAATGGTTATTATCAAGAAGTCAACAATAACACATGTTGGCTGTGGGGGAAAAGGAACCCTTCCCCACTGTTGGTGGGACTGTGGATTGGTAAAACCACTGTGGAAATCAGTGTGAAGATTCCTCAAAAATCTAGGATTGGAGTTCCTGTTCAACCCAGCTATTCCACTTCTGGTATTTTTCAAAAGAAATAAAAACATACCACAACAATATATGTCCATCCATGTTTACAGCAGTGCAAGTTGTCCTGGATAAATTTTGGACATAACCCAAATGCACATCTATTGAGGAATGGGAAAAAGAGTACACAGTTAAGTCTACCATGATCAAGTAGACTAGTAAGTACTATGTATTTTTACAAAATGGAGTATTATTCAGCTATAAAAAAGATAAATTCAAAGGCTTTATAGGTAAATGGATGCAACTAGAGACCATACTCATAGGTGAAGTAAATCAGATCCACATACGTAAACATTATATTGTCTCCCTAGTGTAAGACCTTGGAAGAGTATAATTGATACTGAGAAAGGGAAAGACACTGTTCAAAGGGAAGGAACAACTGGGGTCAGGGAAAGGAAAAAAGAAAGAAAAAGGAAGGAAAAAAACATTACATTATGAGTTTATCTTTTTTATAGCTGAATAATACTGCATTTTGTAAAAATACATAGTACTTACAAGTGTACTTGGTCATATACATATGTACTTACTAGTGTACTTACTAGTGTACTTGGTACTTACTAGTGTACTAGTATACATACATACATAGATTTATATATTTGGGCTGGGGAGATAGCTCACCTGTCAAAGCACCTTCCTGGCAAATACAAGGGCCGGTGTTCAGTCCTGGTGTCACATGCTGTGAGGGCTCCAGAACCCCAGGAGCACTGTGCCAGCCTGAAATCAGGCATGATGGTGCACACCTGTAATCCCAGTACTGGGGAGGCTGAGACGGAAGGATCATTATGAGTCCAAGCTGTGTAGTGAGACCCTATAACAAATAAATTAAAACTTAAAAAATATGTATGTACATATAGGATAGCTTGGATAACAATACTGTTGATTTCTGCTGATCTATTGAAAGGTGCAGGTAATGCTTAAAATTTTCCTCTTTTTCAATTTTTTATAATTTTTGACCAATTTTACTGGCTTATATCTTGCAATCTGACTGTTTTTCTTTTTTTGTCTTATTGAAACAGGGTCTCACTATGCATTTCAGGCTGCCTTGAGCTCACTTTGTAGCCCAGGTCAGTTTCGAACTTGTAATCATCCTCTTTCCTCAGTCTCCCAAGCGCTGGGATTACAGGCATGCGCCACCATGCCTGGCTATATCTGGCAATCTAAACAACTAACTTGAAGACTACATTATACAACATAACAACAATTGTTGAATTCCTACCATTATGTTTAGTGAAATTTGCATAATTTCTAATGTTTTCTTTGCTACTTTTTATATTCTTTCAAAATACAAAAACTAATTGCTTAGCACTTACTTGAAAGAATATATATATTATATTCTTAATATATATTATATTAAGGTATGATTGGAGGGTGTGATTTTGAATTTTGAAACATTTCTTTTTTTTAACATTTACTGAGTATTTAGTAAAATAAATTTTTCACTAGTTTATATGCTCTTTAATGAGATGAAGAGACACTAGAAATGTTAAAACTATGTTATATTTAAAATAATGCTTTGAAGCTGATGTATGTT
>PVKA01035315.1:0-22720 GCA_004027165.1 Ctenomys sociabilis
CACACACACACACACACACACACACACACACACTCTCACTCTTATTTGCAAAGTGGCAGGCAGAATAATGGCCTCCCAAAGATATCCTAACCCTCATGGTTTATGAATTTATTACATGCAAAGGAACACTGTTACCACCTGGAATTAAAGTTGCTAATCAAATGTTCTAAAATTACAGAGATTGTCCTTGGATTTTTCAAGTAGGCCAACTGTAATTATAAGGGTACTTAAATCCTAGCACTCAAAAGATTAAAAGCAGAGACCAGAGAATTACCACAAATTCAAGGCCAGCTTGTGTTACAAAGTAAATTCAAGGCAGCCTGGAATACATAATGAGGTCCTATCTCAAAAAAGCAAAAAATAAAAAAATAACGTGGAAATGAGAGAAGATTCAGGAATAGAACAATGCCCATGAAAAACCTCCATACTCTCACCTTTGAAAACAGAAAGCATGCACAGCCAACAAATGTACAAGGTGCTGTATCTAGAAGGTAGAAAGACAAAAAGAACAGATTCTTCCTTCCCTGCAACCTCTAGAGGGAACATATCCCTGCCTACTGAATTTCAGCCCAATGAAATAGTTTCAGATCTTGGTCGCTAAACCTGTAAAATAATAAATCTGGGGAAATAAGTGTAGCCATTAAGTTTGCAGTAGTTTGTTATTGCAGCAACAGAAAACTAATACACAAACAAAAAAATTTTGGAAAATCTTTATGCAAAATGTCATAGTAAACATTTTTAAAGTTGAGGAATTCGGCACCAATTTATCCAACAAACTCAGGTGTTGAAAAATATCCATATCTGAAGTTTCTACAATAACTCAAGTTTTCTCACCAACTTGAGGAAAATGTTTTTTGATCCTTAAGCTATAAGATTAAATAATTAAATGTAAAACCTAGATGATATAACCTACTCCCAATTTAAGTCTATTAAATATATAAGAAGAGTAGTAGGGTTGAATATATTAAGTAAAAATAATAATATAAAACTGAAACATTAAAGTTTAAAAATATAACCATGTTTTTTTTGTATCTTTTCCCATTGATTAAATTTAGCTTTGTTGTTTAAAAATCATTTTAGAGACCGGGGAGATGACTTAGTGGAATAAGTGCTTCTCTGGCAAGTGCAAGGGCCTGAGATCAATCCCTGTTTCCACCAAAAAATAAAATAAAAATAAAAATCATTTCAAATTATAGATGAGATATTGTAAAAAAGCAAGAACTCTGATATGTTTTAAAAGCTCTTCTATTGATTACAGCAAACTTGATTTATACTAATAGCAGATAAAGCATGTTACTACAGTTCCATTAAGAGTTCAGCACAAGGAAAGAGAATCTGGAATATCTTCAAATAAATTCCAAATATTATCAAATAGCTTTTTTTTAATATCAGTTTTTAAAGGGAATATAAGGAAGGGCCAGTGAGATAGCTAAATGGACTAAGTGCCTGCTTGTCAACTGCATGAACTGGGTTCAATCCCAGAGCACCACAAGTTCCAGGCACGCTGAGTTGGCCACTGACACCGGGAGTGGTAGCACATGCTTGGAATCCCAGGACTGGGGAGGCTGAAAAGAGGAGAACCACTATGAGCAGTGTAGTGAAACCTCGTACCAAATACATTAAAAAAAAAACAACAATAACAACAACAAAAACCCTAAAAAACAATGTAAGGAGGAAAAAATCATCTACGTATATCCACTCTATAAAAAAGTTGTACTCATTTTCTACACTGATACCTCCAGTTTGAAACTCTTCTGCTTGGAACAAAAGTATGGCTGTGAATACACAAATGGTGGAAGGAATGCTGTTTAAATGGTCTGTGGTAAGACACAAAACATTTTCTATTTCAGAAGGAAATTAATAGCAGAGACGATACTGGAAATGCAGTACACTCAGGTCTAATAATCCATCACTGCAAGCACTTCTATGAAAATATATTCTTCCTGAAGCAGGTATCATAATTATCAATGGTCAAAACAAACCATGTATCCATCATTTATATCATCTGCACAAAAGCAGGAAACTCACTTTTCAAATGAGCTTACAATTTCATAGGATTTTGTTATATCAATAGTTCTATTTTAGACAGATTACATGAAAACTACAATCTAAGGTTGTTATAAATATTAAGAAATAAGGCCAGTTAGATAGCTCAGTGGATGAAAGCACCTGCTTAGGCAGACGCAGGGACGGGGTTCGATCCCCAGAGTGCCGTACTGGCCCTGCTCCCAGGGTACAGTGAGACAGCAACTGAGACTGGGCATGGTGGCACATGTCTATAATCCCAGTTCTTGGGGGGCTGAAAACAGGAGGATCACTATGAGTCCAATCTGTGTAGTGAAACCCTGCAGACCCTGTACTAAATACCAAAAAGAAACAAGAGAGAGAAAGAGAAATAAGCCATATTTCAGAAAACTTTTCTAAGAAACACATTCTCAAACATTTCTCAGTTATCAGCAATTTAGTATGATAAGGGAATACAACTTTGTTTCATAAGAAAATAGACAAATCATATATCTAACAACTATGACTTTATCAAACAGGCTTACATGTCTGTAGGGAAAACAGTAAGGTTAACAACTAGACCAGGACACTTTTTAATCAAGCATCTAATATTCTCAGCAAGTACACACTAAATATAACAATAAAAATGAAAGATGGTTGTTTCCTGTATAAGAAATATCATTCACAACTGGAACACAGTGTTCTTAAAAACAACCATGACCTCTAACCTTATGAAAGAGCTATCACTCACAAATACCAAAAGTTCAATAACCCAATGATGTGATCTGTGTGGCATTCTCCCTTGTAATTTTTCCCTTTATGGTATGTATGTCAGGCCCTGAGTAAGAGGAATGGGCTCTTTTCTCCTCTTGAGGAACAACATACACAAACAATAAAACCAATGTGTGTTGTGGGAAGTACCACAAATAGGCAAAGAAAATATTATTTGAGCTTCTAAAAAGATACCATGTATGTACATAGCTAAGGAAAGATGCTGTAAAAATTTAGAGGAGCAAGTTTTATCACTGGAAAAAAACTGGAAAATATAGGCAGAATTTATTGCTAGGCAAGAAGTATAGATAAGCTTAAAGAAATTCACTGACATTAGAATTACAGTCTTCAAAATACTTATATGCTTAATTTAGGGAAACTACTTATCACACTTTATTTTTTAAACTACAAAACAAAAGGTCCTAATTCATGGGTTAGAAAACCAAACTTCTAAGAACTGACACAACTTCCTCATAGACAATGATTAGTCTTCAGGATAAGAAATCTGACATTTCTGATTATTCTCAATAAACTAGAAAACCAAGCCTATGCTATTATTCAAATAGTGGGCTGCCTTTTCTGCTAGAATTAAGCATGACAAGCCTGGGGAGATGGCTCAATAAGCGCTTCCCTGGCAAGTGCCTGAGTTCAATCCCCGGTTCCGCCAAAAATAAAGCTCATCTAGAATTAAGCATGACAAGGTAACATTTGTCTTTACATTATGAGATTTATAATAAATCATATAGTTTTTCCAAAAAGAGTCACACAACCAGTAGCAAGAACTAAGCAGGTATTAGTTCATTCTTAATTTAAAAAGAATGATATCATACAGATAATGTCCCACAATACAGCATCTCCAAATAGAGTATGTTAACATGGTATCACAGTGCACTGGTGGAAAGATACAGCCCTACTAAGAATGCCTGGCCAGTGCCAGATTTTCCATGTCAGTATCTCCCTGTAAATGAGAACAGTAAGATTATGCCCTAAACAGTAGGCCCTCAAAAAGATATGCCCTTCTTCTGATTACTAACTCTTTAGAAAAGGGTCTTTCTAGATATAATTAAGTTATAGCTTTTGAGATAAGACCTTCTGAGATTACGCAGTGAAGCCCAAGACCAATGATAAATGTTCATATGAGAAATAGAAGATACAGACATATGAGGTGAAGAGGCAAAGTGATCACAGAGGTACAAACTGGAATAATGTGACCACAAGGCATGCCAACCTAATGTAAGTGCTGGTGAGAATGTAGAGAAAATGGATTCAATACATACTGTCAGCGGGAATGTAAAAGAGTACAGCTATCAGGGTTATATGTCCAAGGAAATTAAAGCAGAATTTGGAAGTCAATGAGCTCCCACATTCACTGTAGCAATAGCCACAATAAAGAAGACAACAGACTTAATCTGAGCATCCATCAATAGATAGAGGGATAAAGAAAAGGGCCAAAATTACCAGGGATAGTGTGCATGTGTGTGTGTTTGTGTGTGTGTGTGTGCATGCTGACATCCAGGGCCTTCAGCATAGTAAACATGTGCTCTAGCATTGTACTGCCTTTAAAAAAAAAAATAAAATCTTGCCATTTAAGACAACAAAATGGAACCTAAGGAACATTATTTTAAATGAAATCTTAAAAGGCTAACCTCATAAAAGTAAAGAATAGAATGGTACTTCTATTTTTTAGAAGAATAGAAGACAATAGGGGACACTGGTTAAAGGATATAAATTTTAATTAGGGGAAATAAATTCAGGATCTATTGTAGAACACAGTGATTATATCTGTTTTTTACAGTAATTATATTTGATAACATGTCATGTTTTCCAAAATCACTGAGAGTATAGATCTATTCTACCACATGGTGATTGTAGCTAATAATAATGTTTGTAATTTTGAAAATTATTAAGTAGATTTTAAATATTCTAAATGGTATGTGAATTAAGGTTAATTAGCTTCATTCAAGCATACCACATATGCATAATACATATAATTTTTATTTATCTCTTCAAAAACTTAAAAATACCTTTTTAAAAAAAGGAATGGTAACAGCCACCCAAAGGTGGAAGAGGCAAAGAAAGATTCTTTCACAGGGAATGCAGCCCTGGCAGCAGCTTAACTTTAAACTTCTCGTCTCTGGAACTGAGACTAAATTTCTGGTTTTAGCCTCTCCATTTGTGGTAATTCATATGGCAGACACAAGAAAGCAGACATAAAAATAAGGTGGATGGCCTAATAAAAAATGAGTCATTTCCTAACAAGCAAAATACTGCTCAGCATAACAGTACAATGAAGCACAGAGAAGCATGCACCACTGAAGCAGCCACAAAGTCTACTCCCCAGGGAGGACCCCACACCTGAAGGGTGAGGTGTATGATAAAGCCACCTTTTCTACAGGGCTATGGCTACCAAACACCAGTAGGCAAGCCCCCATTACAGGCGCAAATGCAGAGCATCTGGATTATGCTCAAGCTAAAAGAGGCCCCTTTCACCTGATTCCACACACTTATGTAATAAAAGAACAGGAAGGGAAAGAGAACAGCAAACTTAATCCTCTGCCCATGGGCACCTGAACACGTGAGGGCAGAACATGAAAAAGTGGGACTTGGGATAATGACCCCATTATTACTGTGCTATACCCAACCCACTGGTCAATGGGATCCAATGACTGCCACGTGAAGACCAATCATCTGCGCACTTCAGGAAGGAACTGATCTGTACAGTAGAGGACATATTCTCCAGCAGCTAGTAAAGGACAGAACAGGGAACTGGGTATATAACCAAAATATAAAAATGAGGACATTAAGTTAAGCTCTGCAGAGATGGATAAAGCAATGGGGATTGACCATAAAGTTCTCGTAAGCAGGGTATCTTAGTCACTTTTTTGTTGCTAAGACTCAAAAGCCAACATCAACAAAGTAAAGGAGGCAGGGATTATTTTGGCTCAGAGTTTTTAGAGGTTTCAGTTTGTAGCTGGTTAACTCCAATGCAGAAGCACGCCAAGGTCAATGGCTTAGCAGAGGACAGCTGCTCATTCATGGCAGTGAAGAAGTAAAGAGAGAAAGGAGGAGCTGGGGATGGAGACACAACCTTCCAGGTCATACCTCAGGGACTAGTTCTTGCTGCAAGGCCCCACTCCTAATATCACCTTCACCTGTCGTGCTGCATAATTCAACCATCTTTCCTCTTCTTTTTTTGTACCAGGTATCAAACTCAGGATCCAGGCAGTGCTTATGCCACTGAGCTATCTCCCTTCATAAGCCCTGCCTTAAAGGACATCTAGATAGAAACCATACTACTGGGTGCAGTAGTGTACTCTGGGAGCTGAGGTAAAAGGATCACAAGTCTTAGCCCAACCTGAACAAGCAAGCAATTTAGCAAAACCCTATCTCATGTGAGTGGGGAGGAGTGCACTAACAATGCAGTTCACTGGAAGGCCCTGTGTTCAAAACCTAACAGACAAAAATCAAAACAAACCAAATCAGAACAACCACAAACAGCAGCAGCAACAACAACAAAAACTGACTATACTCCATTGTTTTGACTGCATCAAATTTGCACACATTAGCCTCACTGTTTTCTGCATATTTTCTTAATCAAAGCATTTTAAAAAAAATTTTGCCCTTATATGCAACATTCGATTCAACAAATATTTTAGAATCCAGCACATAGTAAATATGCAGGAAGTGTCAATAATACTACTGAAAACAAGATAGGAATAAATGGCCTTGGCCCTTAGATAAGTCAAGAGACAAATGTGAATTAGGTTTTACATGGATGAGATTTCCCCCTTTTCAAGGTCCAAATGTTGGGAAACTGAAAAGGGATGTATGTTAGGAGATATGAAATATTCTGTATACCTAAGGAGGAGATATTAATGCCCCTAAGAGAAGCCACACACTGATCTTTTCCCCTAAATTTCAGGTGAATTTATCTCAATTATTTTTCAAAATACCAACAGAAGATAATGTATACGAGCAAATGACTCATGGCTCTTCCAGAAGCTGTACCACTCTGATGGCTTCTCTCCCACTGACTCATGTACAGGTTTTACACATATTCTGTCACACAACATCCAGCAAGGGACCTTTTTCTTCTTTCTGTAACTATCACATCAATTATAGTAGATCTTATAACTAAAAATCTGACAAATATTTAAGTGAATAATAAATAGGTATAATTAATAAGAGGTGAGAAGAAAAAAAAAAGCTACATAAAAGGAACAGAACAGTTTTAAATGGGAGATAAGAGAAATGAGGCGCAGACAGGAATCAGCACAGCTACTGAACCAGTTCGGGGACTTTGATCAGCCCTCTCCTGGCCAAGGGCTTCAGGAGTTTCCACCTATACCTGTGAAACAGGCTCCCAACCAATCTCTTCTTCCCTCACCCTGTTTCTATACCAGAGAACGCCTGGATTCTTAATTTTGCCTGTGATACTTTCGGCAAATTACTTAGGTACTATTTTCTTCCCTTTCTTCATCTTTAATTAAAAAAGACAGTTTAAGCAGCACATGTCCTATCATTCTTGAAAGGATTAACTGAGTTATACAAAAAGTAGTTAGAAAAAATCTCAGCTTAGTATCAATTATTATTGTCACTATTAAATCATTTATTATTCCATTATTAAAAATCTCTTCTATAGTTTCTCATTAGCTAAGAAACAAAATTCAGCATTATTTATTATAAGTCAGTTTATATAAAATAAATTGAGGGGCCAGGGAGATAGCTTAATAGAATAAGTGCTTGCCTGGCAAGAACAAGGGCCTGAGTTCAATCTGGTTCTGCCAATAAATAAATAAAGAAATAAAGAAATACAATTGAAATACTCGCTTCTATTTTTTTAGTAATCAATAATAATTCAGTTAATTTTACAAGTTAAAGTAACATTTTCTTTTGCACATGTTAGCAATCATTAATAACCATATTATATGACAACTGGGCTGGCCTAATAGCTCAGCAGATTAAAGCGCCTGCTTAGTCAGATTAGGGACTGGGGTTCAATCCCCTCCATGCCCGCTGGCTCCGCCCCCAAGGCGCACTGAGATGGTAACTGGGACTGGGTGTGGTGTGCGCACCTATAATCCCAGTGCTTGGGAGGCTGAAAATAGGAGAATCATTGAATCCAATCTGTATAGTAAGACCCTGTACACCCTATGCTACATTAAAAAAAAACTAATAATAATAACCATATTATATGACAACAATATGGTTTTTCTTTTGATTTTTTTTTATTCCTGGAAATATCTTGATTATTTCTGTGACTTAAAAATCAACGTATTTAAATGCTATTTCAGTGTAAAACAAAATGATACCATTAAATGTTTTATGATTCACATTCAAAAAACACAAAATAAATACATTATTTATATGCATTTTTTTTTCCAAATATAAACAAATGGAATTGGTGTGCTAGTGCTCTACAAGCTGACAGCTGATTGCTTCAAAGTTTAAAACGCTATGAATCTATGAAGTCTGTTCTCCATATATACTTAGCATTACATTTTAACTCAACTGGAAAACTGTTTCATGGATGAAGACAGTAGTACAGATGCTTTAACTTATTCAGAGTATATATCAGAACTGTTAGATAAAATGAATAATGTAATAATGCCACTAGAATATTCAGTAAATACTGCAAATTTCTTTAAAGAACACTGAGACACTGCTAGTATTGTCCATGGGAAGGAAATTAATATCAAATAAATATCTCTACAACTGCTTCTTATTTTGCTTCCAAAGAAACACATGTAACAGAAAATCTCCATACTGTGACAAAAGCAAAATGAACTTTTAGATTAGAGGCATCTATAATAAAAAATATTCTTCAACTTCCATATTTAAAGAGTGTGATAATATAGGCAAACCACTACTGTAGAAGAGAAACAGACTTAAAATTGAATTTTGTCTTATTTACTTACAAGTTGTGTGACTCTGGAATACTTAATTCCATGTAAAGTAGGATTTTTATCAGCCATAATAAAATGCTTAATAGTGATAAATTAATTTATGTGATGCAGATACATTTGGCTACAGACACATACATGGCTTAGTAATTCTTATTAGAGTAAAAATTTAAAGCACACACACAAAAATAATTTAAAGCACAAGATTTACGTACTTTGTTTACTACACTGCAATGACAAACTAGAAATGACACTGAATTGTTTAAGCACTGTAATGATATTTAACACTACTCCCAAATCTCAAAAGAAAACCCTTCTCTAACAAAAGTTCTTAAAAACAATATTGCTGTTTCTTTAGTAAAAAAGGAAAACTTTTCAGTACAATACTAAAATGATTTCAGCTGTAAGTATATAGCAACAGAAATCACATGCAAAAATAAAAAGCACCAAAAAATAAAATAAAAAACATCACAGCAAACTTCTGCTACAGGAAGACTTCACTTCCAATGCCCCTGAGCTGACGCTGACACCTCAGCAAGCACAGACTTTGATTAGAAAATGAAATCTACACAAACATTACAGAATTTCTAACATGTGGAAAAAAGCAGTTGTTCATATTTATGGGTGTCAAACAGATTCTAAGTCTACTGAAAGAGGCAGTTAAGTGGCTCATCTTTCAAGAGCAAACATACTCTTCTCATTTTTTTTTTTTGTTTCTAATATTAGTTTTTTATTTGTGTACTCATGGACATCACATATAAAATTTAATTACATTTCAACCATCATGAAATTACCATAAATCTTCCTAATAACATAGTCTGAAGCACCAGGAACGAGATAGAACAAAATCAAGAGTAGCTACAGTTAATTATAAATTTATCTAGAATGAGATATTAGTGGGGATGAATTTCTCCACATAGAATGTCTCTCCTCAATATCATACCACTAAAACTACTTCAACATAATTATAACAAAGAAATGTAGTCATAGAAGGAGTCAAAAGTACTAGTGAAAAAATATAAAGGAATTAAGCAAGAAAAGTCTGTAAAATATCTTGGCAAGTATAAGTTAAACTGAACTGTGGTCTTAACCAGTTTGAGAGTCCTCTGTAGATGTTTGGTTAATGCGAGTGCCATGCTCATGAGCGGATTAATCTGATCACAGTCAAAGCTGAATATGCTGTTAACAAGAAGGACTGGTGCTCTGCATGGTACAGCTCTCCCAAAGCTGCTATACTGTGCTTTCCTTCCTGACCTCCATGAAGTGAGGAGGCTTCTACTACAATGCCCTTTTCCTGTGATGTATCTGCCTTAAACCAGCCAAAGGCATGAACTTCCTATAAGTGTGAACTAAATTAAACATCTTTCAATTTCAGGTGTTTGGCATGTTATTTCAGCTTCCCAAAAGTTGACTGGCATGGCAAGACTTGCTGGCCATTGCTGTAGGTACTCACAGCATAACGAACCTTATGTAACTACTGAGTAACATGTAAGAAGATTTGGAAAGGCATGTTTCAAGACAAAATATGTATTTATATTTCAGACACTAGAAATGTTTTAAGATTCAAATTTATGAATGACTATACTTCTGTTCGCATGACAAAATAGGCAAACATTCTATAGGATAAGTGAGTTAGAAACTGGGATAGAAATAATATTTTAAAGAAAACAAAGTATGGATCTGACTAACACACAATTACATTTCATGGGGAATATCATGGAATCAAATATTTCAATAAGTCTGTTGTTGAGGAATCCTGTTGAGTAAATTTTTAATTTGCTATTTACTTTACATTTAATTTGTCAATTTTATCTGGAAACCATACCAGCATGATTTTGATTACTTTTTCCAACTCATAAAATTACTCTTGCAGGTAAAATGACACTTTCAGAAGCACAGTTTTCAAATTCTGGTAAATTATAGAGTTCTTATGCTTAGAGGATAAGAAATACAGTCTCATGGTGGCTGAAAATAACAAGTCATTGATTGTGTTATATAGAGTAATTAGTCTTGATTACAGAAACTTGCATGTACCTGTAGAACATGTAAAATAAAATTAGTTGATATATTTTTATTATTATTTTTATTGAAGAACAAATAACAGGACAATTTCAAGACAAATTAACAGGACAGATTTGATAGATTAGTCCATTTCAAAATGTTTTCATAATGTTTTGGTGTTGCACAAGGCGAATACATGATACTACACTTACAGACATTATTATAGCAGATGTCTCTAATCAGTGAATGAAGACAGTGTAGCTATGTACTTATTATTTATAGCTGAATTATATCACAGATTCAATAATTAATACTTTCTACCTTGTTATCTCCCTAGTGTTTGTCCATGTTACTAGAAGCTAAACATAATATCTTGTCCAACCACTATTACTGCAAATCTTGCTTCTCAAAGACTTATGCAGAAGCACATCATCTTTATCTTAACTGTACTGTTTATACACACCCATCACAATTCTTCCTTTGTATACCCTTTTTTTTTTTTTTTTTTGGTCTAGACCTGTCAAAGATGAGCACTCCATTGTCATTAAACCAATTTAGGTGCCTGCACTCGGCGACACAACCCAACACAGTCCAGCATCCCACAATAATAGTGAGTTATCTGAAGAAGTTCTTGACTATAGCCATTTACAAGCTCAACTTATTATTATGGCCCCATGTTATATACCTCATTTTTATACTTTTCTGCTGGATGATTAATACCAAGATAAAGCAAGACCTATATGCCAAAAGATGCAGCTTTCGTTTCTGAAGAGGTCAGTGAAGTCCCCTCAGGGTTTATCTTGTAATCCTGTACCATACTCTGTAGATGCTTTGTCTGTGTCATCCATGCGGATGAGTTACAGCCAATGCTTGACCAGTTTGCTCTCTATGAGACCCTGAGACAAAATTTTCACTCCATGTGATTCTCCCAGGCACACTATACATCATCAGTCTCTTTCCTCTGTGGCTCCATAATCTCCTTGATCAGAAAATTTCGGGCACATCTGAGTTTCATGATGTTACAGAACAGGTTCTCCTATGCCCTGAGTCTTTGCTGACCTTGAAAGGCTAGGGCCAAAATGGTGCCTGACCTTGCGGTTCTTCTATTTCTCCAATTTTGATCTGTGAACTTACGTTGTTAACCATCTAGAAGAAAAGCTGATTAGTACCTGCAGCATGTGATGTTCAATTTGCCCTAACTATCTGAGTCAATTGTCTTTACTTATTCTTATACATTTCTATTTGTATTTCTTCTTTTGTCTTCTTACACTAGGGAGACTACACAGTATTTGCACATGTGTGTGGTTTACTTCACTTACAAGTATATGTTCAAGTGGCATCCATTTCAATATAAATGCTTCAAGTTTATCATTCTTTATAGCTGAGTAATACTCCATTATATAGAACTAGCACATCTTTTTCAACTATTCCTCATCTGACGGACATCTTGGTTGTTTCCAAGATTTTGCTATCACAAACTGTGCTGCTAGAAACATAGGTACACATATATCACTATGATATAATGTTTTCAGTTCCTCTGGGAAAATTCCCAGTAGTGGGATAGCCGACTTGAATGGGATTTCCAGTCCTACTCTTTTGAGGAGTCTCCACACTGATCTCCACAATGGCTATACCAGTCTATATTCCCACCAGCAGTAGAAAACTATTCCCTTTTCCCCACAACCTCTCCAACATTTCTTCTCGGTTGATTTCCTTATGATAGCCATTCTTTCTGGAGTAAGATGGTATCTCAGTATTGTTTTTATTTGCATTTCACGGATGGCTAGGAATGTGGAGCATTTTTTTCATATATTTATTTACTTCTTTAATTTCATGCTCTGAGAAGGGTGTATTCATCTCAAATACCCATTTCTGAATTGGGTCTTCAAATTTGAGGGCACTGTTATATCTTAGTTCTTTATATATTCTAGACAGCAGACCTTTGTCTGATTGCTTATTAGTTAGGATTTTTTCAAAATTTGTGGGTTGTGTTTTCACTTTGTTGACAATTTCTTTTGACGTGCAGAAACACATAAGAAGAGTTGATCCCAGTTGTTGATTCTTTCAAGTGTTTCCCATGTGAAAATATGTTCATGAACTCTTTACCTACCCCTATGTCTTCAAGAGTTCCTCCTACTTTCTCTTCCAGGAGATTGAGTGTTTCTGTTTTAATGTTTAGATCTTTAATCCATTCTGACTTTAGCTTAGTGCATGGTGATAGAGCTGGATCAAGTTTTACTTTTTGGCATGTAGAGAGCCAGGTTTTCCAGGACCATTTGCTAAAGAGGCTATCTTTCTTCCAGTAAGCTTTTTTGGCCCCTTTGTTGAAGATCAGGTGGCTGAGTGTGTTCATAAAGGCCTCTGTGTCTTCTAGTCTATTCCATTGATCCTCAAGTCTATTTTGTTGCCAATACCATTTTGATTTTATCACAGTGGCTTTGTAGTGTAATTTCAAGTCAGGAATTGTGATGCCTCCTGCTTTGTCTTTATTGGCCAAGAATGCCTTTGCTATTCTAGGTCATTTGTGGTTCCAAATAAATTTTAGGAACAATTTCTCTAGGTCTGGGAGGTATGTTGGTGGCAGTTTGATAGGGATTGCATTAAATCGGAACAGCAATATTGGGAGTATGGCCATGCACAATGTTGGTTCTTCCTATCCAGGAGCAGGGAATATCTTTCCATTTTCTGAAATCCTCTATAATCTCTTTTCTTAGGGTGTTGTGATTTTCTGTGAAAAGATCTTTGACATCCTTGGTTAAGTGAATTCCGAGGTATTTCATTTTCCTTGGTGCTATTGCAAAAGGCATTGTTTCTATTGTTTCCCTTTCAGTGTGTTTGTTATCTGTGTAGAGGAATGCTATTGACTTTTGAGTACTGACTTTGTGTCCTGCTAAGCTACCAAATTTCCATATCAGTTCTAGTAGTTTCTTTGTGGAATTTTTGGGGTCTTCCAAGTAAAGTATCATGTTATCTGCAAATAATGATAATTTAACTTCTTTTTTACCTATTCTTATTCCTTTTATTTCTCCCTCTTTTCTCATGGCTGCTGCTAAGGATTCCAGAAATATATTGAATAGGAGGGGTGATAAAGCACATCCTTGTCTTGTACCTGATTTAAGAATAAAAGATTTCAGTTTTTCCCTATTTAGGACTATATTAGCTTTTGGGTTGTCATAGATGGCTTTTATCAAGTTACGGTAGAATCCATCTATTCCAATTTTCTGTAGGGTTCTGAACATGAATGAGTGTTGGACTTTGTGAAAAGCTTTCTCTGCATCGATTGAGATGATCATGTGGTTTTTAGATTTCAGTCCATTTATATAATGTATTACATTTATAGATTTTTGAATATTGAACCATCCTTGCATGCCTGGGATGAATCCCACCTGGTCATGGTATATGATCTTCCTGATGATTTTCTGTATTCTATTTGCTTGAATTTTATTGAGTATTTTTGCATCTATGGTCATGAGGGACATTGGCCTGTAGTTTTCCTTTTTGGTTGTGTCTTTCCCTGGTTTTAGAATCAGTATAATACTTACCTCCACAAATGATTTTGGGAGGATTGCTTCCTTTTCAATTTCATTGAAGAGTTTAAGGAGTGTAGGGATTACATCTTCTATAAATTTCTTGTAGAATTCAGCTGTGAATCCACCAGGACCTGGACTTTTCTTTGTCAGTAGGCTTTTTATTGTTTTGTATTTTGTTGGCTGTTATTGGTTTATTGAGAGTTGTTCTATCTTCTTGATTCAGTTTTGGTAATTTGTACCTTTCAAGGAATCCGTCCATTTCTTCTGTGTGCTCTATTCTGTGAGGATAAAGATTGTCGAAGTAACTACTGATATTCTTCTGACTTTCCGCTGGGTTTTTGGTGATTTCACCCTTCTCATTCCTTAATGCATGTACTTGAATTTTTTCTTGCCTCTTTTTGATTAGGTAGGCTACAGGCTTATCAACTTTATATAGTCTTTCAAAGAACCAACTTTTTGATTTGTGGATTCTTTGAACTGTTTTCTTCATTTCAATTGAATTAATTTCTGCTCTAATCTTTATAATTTCTTCCTGGCTTTGTGCTCTGGGTTTCGTTTGCTCTTCTTTTTCTAGATGTCATAGGTGCAACATTAGGGTGTTTATTTGTTCCTATTCTGTTTTACTAATGTTTGAGTTCATAGCTATGATAAGAACTGCTTTTATCGTATCCCATAAATTCCGGTAAGTTGTGCTTCTTGAATTTTCATTGAATTGTAAATATTGTTGAATTTCTTCTGTGAGCAATTGATTGCTGAGTAGGGTGTTGTTTAATTTTCATGAATTTAGCAGGTTTTTCTGGTTTCTTTTGTCAATTAGTTGCAGTTTCATTGCACTGTGGTCAGATAATATGCATGGAATAATTTTAGTTTTCTTGCATATACTTACACATAACCTCTGGACTAGTATGTGGTCTATTTTGGAAAATGACCGCTGTGCAGCTGAAAAAAATGTGTATTCAGGTGTGGTTGGGTGGAACACTCTGTATGTCCACCAGGTCCATTTGTTTCAAGCTCTGGTTCAGTTCTGCTAGCTGTTTGCTAATTTTTTGTCTGGTTGATCTATCTTTTTGAGATAAGGGGTTGTTAAGTTCTCCTGTTAAGATTGCGGTCTTAGATATTAGGTGTTTTATGTCAATTAAGATTTGTCTTACATAGTTGGGTGCTCCTATGTTTGGTGTATAGATATTTATGAGTGTTACCTCTTGCTCTTGAATTTTTCCCTCGACCAATATATAGTGTCCTTGTTTGTGTCATTTGATCCTTCTTGGTTTGAAGTTGAGACTGTCTGAGAACAGAATTGCTACTCCTGCTTTTTTCTGAGGTGCTGGGGCATGGAGTACTGTTTTCCATCCTTTGACTTTGAGCCTATGAATGTCCTTTTGAGTTAAGTGTGTTTCTTGTATACAGCCTATTATTGGATTTTGTTTCCTAATCCACTGTGCCAGTCTACTTCTCTTAATTGGAGAATTGAGTCCATTTACATTGATGGTTATAATTGAAATGTGTTTACTTATGTGTGTCACGATATTTACCTGATGTTGTTTACTCCTTTGTATCCTGTGTTTAATTGCCTGTCCTGTTTAGTGGATTCCTTCCATTCTCATTCATGGAGTTCTGGTCATCGTGTTCTCTCTCTAGAACATCTTTCATCAGCCTGAGAAGGAATGGCTTTCTCATTATGAAATTCTTTAGTTGTTCTTTGTCATGGAAGTATTTCACTTCTCCATCAAACTTGAAAGAGTTTTGCAGGGTATAATAGTCTGTGCTGGAATTTGTTTTCGTACAGGTTTGAAGTACTCTGCTCCATGCTCTCCTTGCCTTCATGGTTTGTGTAGAGAAGTCAACTGTAATTCTGATGGGTTTTCCTTTGAATGTGAGCTCCTTCTTCTCTCTAGCAGCTTTCAGTGTATTATTCTTGTGTTGGATTTCTGGGATCTTGATTATTATATGTCTTGGTGTGTTTTTACTTGGGCTGAAGTTACTTGGTATTCTATATCCTTCAGTGACTTGAATGTTGGATTGTTTCCTCATATTTGTGAAGCTTTCTGCGATTGTTTCTCAAATACTTCTTATGTCGCCAGGCGTGGTGGCACAGTCCTGTAAACACAGCACTCGGGAGGCTGAGGCAGGAGGATTGTTGCAAGTTCGAGACCAGCCTGAGCTACAAAGTGAGCTTAAGGCCAGCCTGAATTGCGTAGTAAGACCCTGTCTCAAAAAAGACCAAAAAAACAAAAAATCTTTTTATGTCATTTGTATTGACTCCTTCATTCTCATTGTAACCAATTAATCTTCATTTTTCATCCTGGCGTCATCTTGCAGGTGATGGATTACTTTTTCCTGCATTCTCATTGTTTTTAAGAGAATCTTTCTCACCTCTTCACTAGCTACACCAGCGTCTTCAAGATCTGAAACTTTGTCTTTGCTTTCACTCAGTTTTGTAGACTCGTGATTCATATTTTTAGTTCTTCTGTATCTGTTTGACTCTATTTCATGCATTCTATTTCTTTTCTGTATTGCTCATTCAAGGAATCTATCATATTTCTGATCTCCTCTATTTTTTTATGCATATCTTCTTTAGAGGTAGTTATTAATTCTTTTTCTGCAGAGTTTCTTCCATGTTGGGTTTCCTCTGTATATTTACGGACTTGTTTCTATATTTCAGATGCTATGATTTCAAAGAATTCTTTTTTTCAAAGAATTCTTTTTTGATTTCAGAAATTATTTCTGCTTTGAGTTCCACATGACCTTTCTGCTGTTGTTTCTTTGCTTCCAATGCTGTTAATTCATACGTTTCAGCTGGAATGGTGTTCTCTGTACTTGTTCTGGGTGAGCACTGATTTTCCCCCTGATTTTTCTGGATTTGATTCTTTATTTCACATGCTCTGTATTCAGATATTTCTTTTTTTATTTGAGGAATTAATTCTCATCTTGAGTTCCTCTATACCTTTCTGATGTTATTCCTTTGCTTCCGTATCTGTTAATTCATTTGTTTCAGCTGAGCTATTGTCCTCTGCACTTACTGGTGGGCTCAAGGCCTGAGATAGCATTTTTCTCCTTGTCTTTGTCATTTTGTATAGCACTGACCTCTGACCTTTGGTGTAGAGCTTTGGTGCAGCTATAACCTTAGTGTGTAATGAGATTCGGATGCCAGTCTATTAAGTTTGAGATTATCCAGTTATGCCTGTCCTGGATCTAGCTGTTGTGTTCAGTTCCTTCTTGCTGCAGCTCCTGTTGTCTATTGCTTCCCTCATTAGGTGAGCATGAAGTGAATCAGGATGCAGAGTGAGTAGTGAAAATTCCCACTATCTTGGCTGGCTTCGGGGCGAGGATCCAGAAAGTTGCCAAAGTGGGCCCTAGTGTTTCAGGCAGGTCACTCTCTAGGTGGGTGGGCCTGGGCTTTGGTGGGTCTCCTGGGCTCCTAAAAGGATAGTGGATGTTCTTATTCACCGGGTAAGCTGTGCTAGGTCAGCCAAGCTGTGCTCGGTCGGGGCTGCGGGCTGGAACCACAGAAGGCTGGAAATGATCCCTCACACGCGGCGGGCCTGGAGCCCTCACTCACAGGCCAAGCTGTGCTGGGTCTGGGGCCGCGGGGTGGGATACTCTTCTCAATTTTAAGAATAATTTTGTAATCACAACTACCCTCACAATCACAAAGACACTTGGGACCAAAAAATAATTCATTATCTTAAAGCTTTGACTAATAAGATAATTCCAGTAAAAGAAAAGAATCTGGAAAGTCCCTCACATTCATTGTAACAGGACAAATTACACAGGAAGTACTATAAACTTCACCTAAAGCAGCTAAAATAAAGGCAGACTGGATCGGGAGAGTATTTTAATTCAAGATAATGAGCTGTGGATTTTTATTGTAATTCAGAAATGGACACTTACTGTATTTCCAAAGAAATTAAAATTCAAACACAAAAGAAAAGGTTTTTCATATATATATTTTAATTCTAGAGAAAGACTTGTCACATATCATAACAGGTAAAAAGGCGTTAGTAGGAGGGACATTTTTAAGTCTATAAAATTGACTTTCGGTGAATACAGGGACTTTAAAATACATTAAGAAAAAAATCTGACAGTAGCCAGGTAGAGTGGTGCATGCCTACAATCTCAGCAACTTAGGAGACTAAGACAAGAGAACCACAAACTGAAGGCCAGCCTGAGTTATTTAGTGAAACCCTATCTGGAAAAAAAATAAAAAATAAAAAAAAATAAACAAACAAAATGTAAAATGGAATGGTCCTCATGCCTATTCCTGAATGCAATCCCAAGAATGGGTGAGGTGGGCAGTGTCTGACAGTATAAATCCTCTGCAATGCACATAACTTTGCAAAATCATTCTCATTTACTTTTCAACTCATATAAAGTATAAGCTATTTTAGTTTTTGACACTGTAATAGCAACAGCAGCCACTGAAAAATAATTGGGAATCACTTGAATTTCCGTACTTAAAGCTCATTAAGCTATGGACAAAATTCTTTGAACTCTAAAAGAAGCTACTGTCATTAAATATTGACAAAAGATTAATCTGCCATTCCTTATCTCATTTATAACTTCCCATGAATGATTTTTAAACTTAGGCAAAAGTAGCAAAATGAATGTATTTTAAAATGTAGCATTCTTTACTACCTAAGGTAATGAATACATACTATGCAGATAAATGTTATGTTTATGCTTCAGTCATGTTAGTAGGCATACAAGGATGCAAAAACATGCATGTCTCTTCTCTTAAAGAGATGGTTGTGACCTTGCTACCACTTAATCAATGAGCATGCTTTTCCATTCACACATGGAAGTGCTATTTTCACACAAAGAAATGTTATTACTCACATGAATTTTCAAGATTTTCTTCATTTGAAATGATAATAAAGATTAGGTTAACTAGGTAGAATCCACTGTTACTGAGTCCTCTTCCACTCAGTTTGCTTATAAACAGATATTGCAAGGAGATTCCTTTCATGTTAATCCACTTCCACTGCCTATGAGCAGTGTTTCTGACTGTACTTCCTTGTCACTCTCACACTGTGCTGTGCTTTCCCTATTTCTCCACACTGGAATGGCTTGAGATATTTTTGGCCAGTGGTTCTCAAACTGAGCTACACTTGAGGCAGCTGGAAATAACAAAGATGGTTTTATTTTCACAAGTGATCCATGAATGAAGTCTGTCTAAAGTAGATTTAAGATTTTAAAATAAATATAGATTATGTACGAATATATAGAAAATCTATACTTAAATGGAAATACAGTATTTATAAAATGCACAATTACTGAAAATTATCTTACTTTGGTGGAGAGAGCTGACCAAAAAAGAAAAGACTGTAGTCTGAGGCTGTAGCTCAGTGGTACAAGTGCAAGTCTTTGTATTCATTTCTTACTTTGGAAAGAAAAAAAAAAATGATTTTCCATATGTTTAGAAACCAGTGTCTCATGTTGTGAGCTCCTTCAGGGTAGGTATGAAATATCTTTTCTATGCTTGGTGAAGAGCGTAGCAGGAAAAGTCCAAATTTTTATTTGATGAATCTAAGTTGCTTTGGATTTTTTTTTGAGACACAGTCTCACTATTGTCCAGGCTGGCCTTGAACTCACAATGTTGCCCAGGCTGGCTTCAAGCTCACAGCAATCCCTGTGTCTCAGCCTAAATCTAAGATTTCTTGAGCTAAATCTCAACAATTACAGTGTACATGAAAGATTTTAAAACAAAAATCCATCTAAATCCTTCCACAAAAACACAGTTCAAGATTTTAACATTTTGTTTGATTTTAGTATGTTACTCAAAAAATACTTAAAGGAAAAATGAATTTTAATAGGAAAGTGGAAACAGTATTCTTCTGACTTAACCCACAGGAAAACTTCACTGCCATCATATTCCTCTAATGAGTTAACAGAATAAGCAATACTAGTTTCTCTTTGTGATGCTCTTTATTCTGCCATATGAGCTGTACACTTTTAGTTAAGACAACCATTTTGAACCAAAGCAATAGTTGCCAGTAATTTTTAATTCATTACACTATTTCAAAAATGCACATATTTGGTTAAAGCATCTTTTCTCAAGTAACTATCTACCGTCCTTCTCACTTTCTCCCTATTTCCTTCTAGTCATTTAGTTTTCTTCCTAAGAAACAAAACAAATATGATATTTGAGATAATTTTATGCCAATACTCTAGGGTGGGAACAAGAAAGGAGAGAAAATGTATTTGTATTGGGTGTTAGGTTCTTTATATAACACTATTTCATTTAACTGTTACAATAACTCTAGAAGGCAGGTATTACTATGTTCATAAACAGAACTGAAAGAGTTGTATAACTTGTTTAAGGGCATTCAGCTAAAAGAAACAGGATTTTCGCTCAATTTTCCTAACATTAAAGCCAATATTATTACCATTTTACTTCTTTTTAATCTCTTTATCACAGTCTTTCAAAATTACATATAAGAATTCTATATATTGAAATTTTCTTCCATAAGGATTATTTTAGTTATGATTCAAACAAATTATACTTATACAGGTCTTTAAATGTGTTGCTTCTTAGAATATTTGCCTGTATTCCTACTAAGGAAAAAGATATATAAAATAAACACTTTAGTTGATTAGTTCTGGACACTTTCACTCTCTTTTCCAGTAAGTGCCATACTGAACAAATATTTTTTTAAATGTTTCAATTCCTATTCATAAAATACACAAAGTCTAATAAAAGGCTAAGTCTTCAAAGTTCTATAAATTGCAAACATAAACAACACCCTTATAAAACTTGGTAATGTTCTGATTTAGAATAAGTAATTGCATACACTTCTTAATAACTAAATGATCATCCTATCTATTGGTTCGCTAACCTATTTAACCTTTACTCCCTTTTCTCTTCATTTTAATATGCAGGAACTTTTAAAATACTAAGCAATTTAATTACAATCTGCTACAGAATACTAACAGGTGAGAATAAAAATAAAGAGTACTGTATTTTTTCATCTGTGGTACTGCATCTCCTATCAAGGGGAACACTATCACTGTAGTGGATTTCTAACTGGTAGTCAATTTACTACACCCAGCTGAGTTAAACAAGGGAGGTGCTGGGTTAGGGAGGCCCACTTGAGGGTTGTGCCCGGAAGCATTAAAAGTGGAACAAGAGAAGATGATAGAATGCTGTTAGAGATGCTGTTTGTATAAGCTGTTGGAGCTATTGGAAGCTCTTGGGCGGTTCTGCTGGAGGACCTTGTTATGCTGACTTTCTCAATGAACTTTGGAGAAGCTTTGGTCCTCATCTTATGAGTATTGCTTCCTGGCTTTGGAGGGAAAGATGCTGCACTGCTCAGCCTCATGGAGAAGCTTGTCACATTGGCTTTCCTGATATGGACTCAGCTTTTCTCCTTGCTGGAGGAGCTCAGGACCTCACTGCTGCTGAGGATGGCTGTGGTGCTTTTGGAGGAGCTCTGTCACTTACCTTGAGCATTGCTTCCTAGCTCCAGTTCAAATCCCTCCACTCGCTAGCACAGATCCATCCTCCTCCTGGCATAGACTTCCTAGCTCCCATCACTGACTGACCTGTGGGCCTTTCCAGCACAGAATCATTAAGTGGATCTGCATGAAACTTTGTTATGGGCTCTAGGCCTCCAGTTGGACTTGTGGGAGGCACTGTCATAAAGCTCTAGATTTTCAGCTGGACTCATGCAGGATCTAGGCCCTCAGCTCAAGTCTTTAGTGTTTATGTTTGTGGATAGATCTCCTGTACTTCTTATATATGATTCTTGGGGGTTCATTGTAACATACTTTCATAAAATGTGTCCTGTTATATTGTTCCCCTTGCAAGATCCCCATACCATCACAATTATTGAGCTACATCCTCAGTCTTTGTTGAACTTTTATTTTAAATTTCAACAGTGTCTTTCTAAATTTCCAGGCCTCTAACTTGCCATCCTACTGTTTCAGCCTGGGGTTATTATATAGGCTTATCTGAGAAGTTGGTATTTAAAAGTCTTTCCTCAATGGATTAAATGATGTATACAAAAAGTACCTATAAAACAATGCATGCTTATCTAACTTTAATGACAGAGAGGGCAGGGATATAATGAGATTTAGTCCTTTTGATAAGATAGTCACCCTCCACCCTAAGAATGAAAAACCAAAACAAACAAGAGAAAGACAAGCAAAACCAAATTACAAAATAGACAAATGAAATACCAAAGAGAAAAGAACTTATATGGAATGCCGATTAAAACAAAAGATAATCCAACTGAGTCTTAATTCACATTAACTAAGGTATGCCAGGCAACTAAAACTTTTGTTTAAAAAAAAAAAAAAACTTTCTAATATGCTGCCTCAGTGCTACCAGTGAAAGTAAAGCATAGATGGACTATGAGTAAGAGGTATTAAGCAATCCCATAAAATGACAAAAGAGAGCTAATAGTTTCAGTCTGGTACAAAACAGATACTTTTCTTTTTTTTATTGTAACTCAATGTTCCTTTTAAATTACTCCAATCTGTCATTCACTGGTGGTAGTTACTGGGCCTCTG